>VSMD01012591.1:0-139872 GCA_008750895.1 Mirza zaza
TATATGAACATATAATTCATATAATACATGTAATTCATTTTATGGCTTTTTCATATAAATTATCCATATGTGGCTAGAAATTGTCTTCCAGCTAACATTTTTTAGTAGTTTCTTATTTTCTTCCTTTTCAATAATCTATTGTCTTTGAAAATCAGGACTCCTTTTATGCCATAGCAATGTGATAGAAAACAAATATAAAATGGTTTTTGAAAGCCTTAGTCAAGAGCTATAACCTACGTCTTCATGTTCTTATCTGCAGAATGGGGATAATTATCAGACCTACTTCATAGAATAAAATAAACTGGCCCGGCATCATCACCGAGTGCTAATTATTCATTATGATTATCCTACCAGAGAAGAAAACTGCCCTCTAGCTTTGGGCATAACTTTGTTGCCATCTATAAATCAAATTAAAATTAAAAGATAAAATTTAATTAAAGAACTTATATTTGCAAAGTCAGAGAAACAGTTATATTATTTTCCCTATACTAGGGTGGTTGACTGATACCAACTTGTCTTCAAAACAGATGACCAAAGCAGTCATAGTACATATTTATGCTTGTTTCTATTATGATTAATATTTAATATATGACTTATATAGGTGATTTCTCGGGTGATATAACAATTTTGGTGCCCTGGACATCCTAAGTAAGTTATCTAAATAGGATCTTGTAAGGAAAAAATATCTATAGTTTTACTCCAACGGTTGAATTAATAAAAAAGTTTCAATTATGCTGCCAAATAGTCTTTTGCTTTTTTTCTTTTAAGTGGAATCTTCTCTCTTTCAATCTCATCTTAATTTTGGTACCCAATATGGCAACTTTATAGCATCTTTCCAGTGTCTTCAAATTCATAACCTAATCAGAAGAAACAACCAATGACATATTTTTCTTACCATCTTCTAAATTTGGAAAACAAGTGACATTAGCTTTAAAAATTGCTCTTCTGAAAAGTTCACAGATGAACAGTTATTTCCCTCTTTAAATGGCCATATTAAGCAAACACACATTTCCACTGCAAGCTATGGAGTAATTACACTGCTGTTTATTACTTTTCAAACCCAAAGTTAGCCATAAAGAAGCATGTACAAGTAAAATACTATGTTTATATTTCCCATATAAAAAGCTGTGTTGTTCAGCAACATAGACATCAAACCCCATATTTTATAAAATTGGTATTTTATAATTATCTGATTTAAAGCCTAGTATATTTTAAAAGGGAAACAAAGAATCTTTAATAAGCAAGTTAGAACGAAAAACTTCAGGTTGAAATTGAAGCACTGTCCTAATTTCAAGGATCAGGGTAAAATCTAATTTTTGCTTATAGGTTGAAAGTGGAAGAATTTGGAAAGGAAAATGTGTTACTAAGATTTATTTTTAGTAAAATATATTTTTATGAGCATAACAGCTTTTGGATTAAGGGACTTATGTGCCCTTTAATCTTGTTCTCATTAACATGCATCTAGAAAAAGTAAAAAATATATTTTCGTATGTTTTCCCTTATATTCTTTCCTTCCCTGGGTTTAATAATCACCCTGTTTATATATACATTTCTTACATTTTTCCATGTCAATATATGAGTCACACATGATGAAATGCTTGATTATTTATTCCTTTTTTAACTAGGTGCACTGTGGGATATCTTTTATCTCAGAGCCTAAATTACTGTTGCCATATAATAACAGTGCTCAAATTATCCAAGAACAGTTTCCACTAAAGATCTATTTTTAAAAGGCAATATTCATTTGTCCCTTTACTATGTTTCTTTTTCCACATAGTACACAAATATTGTATGACAAAATGCATTCCCAGAGGAAATGATCACAAATTAAGATATGAAAATGTTCTTTAATGCATCGGGTTGACAATGATCACATCCTTTGCAAACAGTCACTGAGATAATTTTGAGGAAATCCATGTGTTCTTCTCAGTGCTGATAGTTCCTGGTCCCTCTGGTTCACCTGCTCATTCCACAACAAGCACAGACAGCACAAGAAGATGGTCCTTCACCATTAATTGGAGAAGTCAGAGGAACTAGGTTGAACAGCCCCTTGGAAAATTATTTTTAATATTTACTGCATTAAACATATTATCTATTGCCATGGTATTTAAAAAAACACACTAGAATAAGAATAGGTTCAGGGCCATTCAAAATAGCCCAGAATGGATAGAGCATTAAAATGATAAGAAAAAAATGTTATAATCAGTCAAGGGTAGGAAATGAGAACTCTCAAATGTCATTTCATGTTTTCCTTGGCTTATTTGCAGCATTAATTCAGCTACCTCATCTTATCCCATGTATTTCAAATGTCAGGCCATTAAGATGAATTCATATATTTAGAGGAAGTCATGATTTTTCCTTAAACCATATCTATCATGAATTCACTTTTCTATAATTCATCTACTCTAGTCTTCACATGGAAAAAAAAAGTTAAATTGTTGAGGGTTGCACAGTGTCTTTAGCTCTATTGTTTTAATATCATCAATATTACTAAGTTGTGAAAGAAATGCAAATTTGCACTAAACAGATTTTGCATTTATCTGTTTAAAGTGGATATTGTGACAAAATTTAACAATCATGTAAGTAAAGCATAATGTTGAAAAACTGACTATTGTTCCCTAAACAGTGATTCACCCTATTTCTGACAAAGACTATTAGCCAAAAAAGTTGATTAACAAAACAGTGCTTTAAATCTTTGTCTATTTGTATTTGCCTCAATTGTAGTTATTTATTGGTCTTACTTTTCTTCTCTTGTGTGGACACAGTCAAAAAGGAAGTTAGGAAAAGCTGCTAAGTACCAAAACTACTCCTGCAATTAGGAACCTTTTAAAAAATGGATACCTTTATGAAACAACTGAAGAACATCAAAGATTGTCCCAACAAGTTTTTACTATGACAAATTTCAAGTTCTTAATATCACTATATATATATATATGTATATGTGTGTGTATATATACACACATACATATATGTATTAATATATATATTTTTAATAGATGGGGTCCTGCTCTGTAACCCAGGCTGGAGTGCAATGGTACAATCATATTAAAATCTCACGACAACCTTAAACTCCTGGGCTCAAGTGATCCTCCCACCTCAGCCTCCCAAAGTGTTGGGTTTACAGCCGTGAGCCACTGACCCCAGCTTTAATATCCCAATATCTTAATATCACAAATTAAATTTTAATTTAATACATTAAAATTAATTTAAATGCATAATTAACTATTAGAGAATTATGAATATCAATGGACTTTCCTAACTTCCCAGATTTTGAAGTTACTTGGAAATGAGAACTGTATTTGTCAAAGACAGAATAAAACACACAAAAATAGGTTGGGTACTCTTTTTTTCACATTTGATTTTATCAAGGAAAAAAAACAAAACACAGAAGTCCCCTTGACTCATTGTAGATGAAATAGCATAAATACAATTGGCTTGTTTCACCTATTGAGTCATAAACACAACAAAATACCTAAAACTACCTAAAGATTGGATCAATTATTTTAATCATCTTAAATAGCCAATTCATTGAAGGGAGAAATCAAATTTAGTTGACAATTATGACAATTAAAAAACCAAATACTTCACATATTTATCAGTGAAATAAAACAATGTAGACAGGATTTTATTCACTCAGAATTGAATTCCCTCCCCTATACTAGAATTTTCATGCACAATGAATAAAAACCAGCATTCAACATAAAAAGTCAAAACAGAGAGAATATAAAAGGATTCATTTTTTCATTAATGAATTCTAATATTTATATATTATATACACATGTACATGTATATATTAGAAACTTGCTGGGACAAAGAGAATATATCTGAAACCTGTCATAATTTGCCAAACTGCCACAAAGCAGATTGGATATAGAGACTCAGTTCCATTGACAACAAGATCACTTTTATTTACATGTGGTCTCTTCTTTTTTTTTTTTTTTTTTCACTATTTCATGTAGACTTTGGTGTGAAGCCATCGCCTCAAAAGGCACACCTGCCTGGTAACTTGTTGCCCGATGGCCTATAACAGCCAGTCTATTTTCACGGAGGACAGGGGAAATCCTATTTTTAAATAACTTCAGATTCAGATTGATCTTTTTAAAAACATCTGTTTCTCTCCAGACAGACTCACAGCTGATCTAGGAACACCGTGATTCCTGAGGTTGAATTTATCACCAGTGCCTTTTAAAAAATACCAAGTTCAAGATCTCTGTGAGACAGTTGATCTGGACTAGAAAAAGGACAACTTTGATTAGAAAACCAATTACTGAGATTAGACAGATAAACTTGTCAATGTGTTCTACTAGCTCGGCACCTGGACAGTAGACAGAGTAGTGAGTTGCTACAGTGCAGTACGAAGCCATCACCTCCTCTCAAAGTGGCTTAGCTAAGAAAAGGACAACTTTCCTGCTACATTTTATGACACATATGCTCTGTTCTTCTCTCAAGACTCAAACTGGATGGACATATCCCCATTTTACAGGAATTGGTGAAATAGCTCTTTAGCTATTGGAATCTAGGCCTTTCTGACCTCTCAGCCCACGTGCGTTCCTTACACCAAGCTGCTGAAACAACAAAAAATTTTGAATGTAGCAAATTACGTTATCTTTTATGTGCCAAATAATATTATGTTTTATTCACGTCTACTGTTATGCACCAACCTCCTCCCCTGTAAAACAAAAACAAAACAAACAAAAAACTGGACATGGGCAAAGACTTGTGACAGAGTGAACAGTATAAGGAAATAGTAAAGTTAAGCATGTTGTAAGAACCAGATTGATAGGTGGAATTCCATGAGAGAGGGGATTTTTATATAGTGACTTCAGTCCTGTTGATAAATCCCCAAAGAATTCGATGTGAGGATGAATTAATAAGTGAAAAGAAGTGCTATAAAATCAGCGGAAAAAGTTCATATGAAACATTTCTTTCCCAGTCCCACCATAATGTTGAATCCTGCTTTCCTAAAGAGGGTTTGAAGTTTGTAATAGTGACTGATGTGTTTGTGATCAGAAAAAATGAAATAGTGTATATTCTTGATGCCAGCAATAACCAAAATGTCACTTATAAATTAGTCTCACTTCCTATATATCTCTAGGATAAGCAAATATAGTTGATTCATTATCTTTTAAAATTATTCAGGATAACAACATGAATAGAAACCAGAGAAATAATTTAAAGTTGGACTTGTCAAGCTCTCCTTTTTAAAAACAAAGCATTATTACTATAAGCAAGGAGTTAGGCTAAAAAATAGTTATGTTTTATATGTAATGGAGTTTTTTCTTTGACTGAGATTGGCAATAAGTACTATCTCACTGTAAAAAGTCACTTCTGGGTGCCTCATTTTATGCCAAAGGACGTTGGATGAAATATTTAAAATTATGTAGTCCAATCTGCAACCTATAGAGAAGATAATCTCTAGGGTCATGGCAAACAGCTTCCATCCCATTTATATATCTTCTGTGGTAGTATATTCCTGATTTCTTCAGACAATCCTTTTGTTTGTAAGAGAGAATCAACTCCTTTAATGGGACACTCTCCCTTATGTAAAGCAGAGATTTTGCTGCCTAAAAAACCTACACACAGATCCTCATTCTCACCCCTAGAGCCAGACAAAGAATTGGATAGTAAGACTCCCCTTCCATATGACAATTTTCACCAAATTAAAGAAGCTTGCTGTGTCTCCCTGCCTTCTCCTTCTCTTCTCTTACTCCATGTTCCCATTCATAGAGTAGAGCTTACAGCCTTTTCTTCTACCTGCTCAATCTCCTACATCTTGGCACTTGCTATGTTACCCTTGTCTGGTAGATCTAGTTCAAAGTCAAGGCTACTGTTACCCCCACTTCATCTCACTTTCCAATCAATAAAAATACTAATTATGGCAGAGTAGACAAATGTGGGGTGGAGCAGAGAACAAAAGAGACAACAAAAACAAAATACAAAGTCAAGAATATAAAGTGCAGGGCAAAGATCACGTCTTTTAAAATGAAATTTGGAGGCCTGTGACTTTCCAATACCTGACAAACTACATAACACAAAACTCTTCCCAAGACTATTTCTACCCATAGGTTTATAGGATATGGAAGATCACTACAATGGTTCTCTACTTGTCATCCCAGAAAGGTTGTGAATGAAGGTGCTCAGGTGCCTTTGATTAAGTAATCTACAAGATACACTCAGTCCAAAATGTAGCATGTGTTCATGTTTAATCTGAAATAACAGAGAAAAAAATCAAGCTTTAGGAATGAGACGTTTTTACTCCAGCTAATCTTTTGTTTTCCATTTTATTCTAGAGTTGTTCAACAATTTAGATTCACCTATCTAGAAAAGCAGAATAAATGTAGATGCAATAAATCAGAGGATTTTACCTTATGAAATGCAAAGTCTCCTTATAAAACTCTTAAAAATGAGTGCTGTTTACCAGAAAATTTATAGGGGATCATGAGTGAGGACTATATTAATTTTACTGATGTTTCCCAGTAGTTTAATAAATTGTTACCATTTATTAGGCATTATCAAGCCCTAGGCAAAGTACATTTACATGCATAGGAGTCTCTTAATTTCTTCCCCCTAACCATCCTATGAGAGAGGAATTAAAATCCCTATTTTGTTAAGTGACTTGGGTAATGTCATATAACTAATAAATGGTGAAACTGGGAGTTCAATCCAGTCTATCCTCATCCTTTAAACCATTAAACTATACTTCCCTATTAGGGTTAAAACTAATTTCTATTTTTAAATTTTCTATCAAACATATCAATTAGTTTTCAAGAAAACCTAAAAAGAGCCACCCACATTTAATTCTATAAATATGCCATTAAATCCCAGAGCAACACATTCCTATGGAAAATAATTCATAGTAACACATAACTATGCAATTGTGAATGATTCCATATTCAAAGCCGATAATTATTTTACATTATTTGAAAATAAGTTTTCTACTTCATTCAAGCATATTCAAATGGATAATGTGTTTATTTTCTGAAATTATGAAAGTAAATCATTGTCCCTGTTTAAAATATAAACAAAAAAATAAAAGATCTTAGATGTATATCAGCATGTACAAGATACAACCTCTCCTCCTCCCCAAGGCTAAGCAATAAGGTGAAACCTCTTCTTTGGGATCTGGTGACTTCATTAATTTTTTCTGAATATGACTCTTTCAATCCTATACTCCTATCTGGATCTTAGATCAAAAGGTGCAAATATTCTAATGTTTATTTTAATAATAACTCATATATTTCCGTAAACTCACATCCATCTTCCCACTTATTCTATTCTCTTTTCTTTTCACTGCCAAACTTAGCAAAGAGTGGTTTGGACTAGTCTTTACTTCCTCAATTCCCACTCGTTCCTTAATCCATCACATGTTGACATCTCTTTCTACCATTCTATTAAAACTACTCTTGCAAGGTGACCAAGACTTAATGGACAAATTCAGTGACCTATTTCTAGGCTTCATCCTAGAACTGTCCTTTCTGCAATGTGGGATACTCTTGACTGATTCTGTATCTTTCTTAAAATTCTTCCCTAGGCCTTTCAGATCATGATTCTCTCTTTTTCTTTTTTCTCCTTCCTTCTCTTCTCTTCATCCCTCCCTCCCATACCCTCCTGTCCTCATTCTCACTCACATTCTAACTCTCATTTCTTTGTCCTTTCTCAGTCTCTTCTCCTGGTCTCTTTTCTGCCCCTTAGCTGCTGACCTTCCTCAAGACTCACGTTCGGCACTCTCTTCACATCATCTGTTTTAAATCTCTGCCGACGACTTCCAGGTCAAACCTATAATAAGTGTGGAGAACTAACTTCACAGTCCAGACACCTCCTCACACGGCGTATTGCCCACTGTACATCTCCTCGTGTTGTTATCTCCAAAACATGATGCCCTTGTTTTATTCAATCTCAAGCCCAACTTGTTCTTCCTTATTTATTACCTCATTCAATGGAACCAACATATACCCAGTTACACATTTTACAAAGCTTGATTCACATCCTCCCTCTACTTAAATTGGTCACTGTGAATTTGAATTCAAAAAAGTTTCCTGTTTCTGGTGTCTCGTCTCCACTTCCATAGCCGCTGTAGTCATTTAGAATTTTCTATCCAACAGGGTAGCCACTAGCCACATGGGGCTGTTTAAATTTGCACTAGTACAAATTGAATAAAATTAAAAAATCAGTTTCTCATTTACTCTAGCCACCTTTTAATTGCTCAATAGCAACATATGGGTGGCTACCATGCCAGACAGGGCAGAAAATAAAACATTTCCATCATCACAGGAAGTTCTATTGAACAGTGCTGATCTAGACGACCATCCTATGAACTCCCAAGAAGACAGCAGCTTTGGAATTGATCTCTCTGCCAATCTATTGCCACATTATTGCCAGAGATTATTTTTCAGAAAAAAAAATCATCCCAAGGGAATCCCTTGATTAAAATTTGTCTCTGATATTTTATCATACAGATAATGAACGTCAAAGCCTTTACCAGGGGATAAATAGTCCTTTACAAGTGAGCACTAGCATTTGCCAGAGATATTTCTACAGCCCTTGACACATACTTTACTAAGAATTATAGATGAACTTGCTTCCTAAAATTTCTGTGTTGGAACTCAAACCCCCAATGTGACTGTATTTGGAGATGAGGACTATCATAAGCTAATAAGGTTAAGTGAGGTCAGGGGCAGGCATGGTTAATCCAAGAGGACTAATATCTTTATAAGAAGAGGAAGAAACACCAGAGTTCTCTCACTGCAGGCACACAGAGGAAATGCCATGTGAAGATACAGGGAGAAGATGGCTGTCTGCAATCCAGGAAGACAACTCTCACTAGAAACCAAATTTTCATGCACCTTGATCATGAACTTCAAACCTCCAGAACTGCAGGAAAATAAATGTCTATGGTTTAAGCCATACGATACGAAGAATTTTGTTGTGGCAGCCCAGTCAGACTCATGCACTCAGTCACTATGAACTTATGAATTCATAAGAATTATCACAGGTTTCCAAAGCTTACTTCCCTCCCACCAAAACTTTACACACATCCTTTCTTTGCTCAGCTCTAAATGTGAAACCAAAAGCCTATGTGTCCTTCCAATATTCATGTTAGTCATTCATATTCATATCCCCTAAGCCTTTGACATGAGCAACTCGGCCATCCACCCCAGCTGCTCAGTAGGCTCAAATTTCTGCCTTCTTAGCTTGCTATATCATCTGTAAAATGTTTTCAATGATAAACTTAAAATAAATAGAAGAAGCAAATATGGCAAAATTTTTAACAACTGTTAAATTTGTGTGACAGATATGATGGGCTTATTATGCTAATCTCTTAATTCTTTGGGATGTTTGTAGATATTCCTAATCAAAAGGAAAAGGAAAATATTTAAAGTGATGAAATGAACTTGATATTTAACATCACCTGGTTGTTTGACCTTGAGATTGTTAACTATATGTCCTTGCCTAACTCATCTGTAAAATTTATGATAAGGCTTACCTCATAGGGTTGACATGAGAATTAAAGGAATTAGAATAGCTTCTGATGTCTAATAAACTCTAAAGCTTGTTAGCTGCTATGGAAGCTTGGTCTAGGACTTCAGTTTCTGAGGGGTTCAAGTCATTTTCTATGACAGTAATACTTTGTCATGATCATCCTTTTATATCTTAGTTCAATTCTCCTTTCAAATAAACAAACTCAGTGATAGTTTAGCAAGAAAGAGACCAATCTTTATTCATGGGAGTGGAAGTACAGAGAAGAAAAGAAAGAATTCTGAACTTTGGGTTTCCCAAGGTACACAGGCCCTAGAAATGCAGCTTCTAAGTGGCAGGAAGACACAGTCAGGTTACAGAAAGAAAGCAGACTGACAAGGAAGAGAGGAAAAGAGAGGGTAAAGAGGCTAAGTAAGTCATCAAGCTCATAATTTTGGTAGAATCAATTTTCCTTCTTGTATAGCACAGAGCAGCTGACATACAAAACTCCAAGTATTTGCAAAGAAATGATCATTGCATTCACCCTCACAAATATGTATGGTTATACTACTGCTAAGGTCAACAACAGTATTTAAATAGGTATTACACACACAAGTTTTGCAGGATTTTTACCATGTCTGATAGTTTCCATAACATTTTGCTTTTAAATGACTGAACAGAACACTAAGTAGAAAAAAATCAACTATTATTTTTTACTACCTTAGACACCCAAGAATTAAATAGCTTCATGAATTCTAGTACAATACATAGTATAAATCATTATTTATTAACAAAAAAGAACACATATGGACCATCTCTTTTTTTCACTATTAAAGAATCAGAATAAATTATAACATTCCATTAAAGAAATTCCATTATTAGATTATAATGATATTTAATTTCTTACTAGATAAAATTTAGATTTAGTTTTACATATTATCTTGTAACCCAAAATGTTAAAATAAAAGATAAATGATATTGCAATCACTTCAAAACAGAATAATGATAAGATCTTATTAAAACTAATTTCCAAATAAAGCTTGGTAGTAATCTGTGAGTACTAAGTTTGTATATTCAGAATACTATATGAATGTCAACTAGTTATTCCAGTATTATTGAAGTAAGTGAAAAATTAAACATGGTTAATCATCACAGTGAAAAAGAATGAGTACATTCCTAAGTTTACTAAAGTGAATAGATGAAGAAAGAATAGACTTAAATCAAGTGAAATACTATGAAAAGCCAACAAGTTTTCTCTTAAAACCAACCATATACATTTGAAAAAAAATCTAAATTTTAGCCATTTGTATGGGATATAGTTAGAGACAAAAATAACGAGGCTAGGACACCTTTTATCAAATCGCTGATTACTCTCCCAAAGACAGTCATCCAATTTCTGTGCTCATGTGCTCAACCCATTATGTGAACACCAGTATAATGACTCAGTCCTGGCTAAAAAACAGAAAATCCACAGTCAGCTGACACATCCTTAAACATTCAAACTCTGGTACTTTACACATCCATCTCCTTATCTCCATGGTACCCTCTCATACAACCCCTAAGCTGGAGGCCCAGTTAGTTCACCTCTCATCCACTTCCTCAGCCTCATCAATACATATTTGCTTCTCTGTCTTTTGGCTATATTTTCTTGCCTTTACCACTTTAAAGAATTATATCTGCCTGAGTTCTATTCTCATCAGTTGTGCAAAATGGATTATTACATAATACTGAGACATAGATGTTAAAAGGTCATTCCATATTCATTGTCACTGTCAACCAGAATGGAGTTTCTCAACCTTGGCTGCACATCTGAATCACCAGGGAAACTTTGAAAGAGCTCAGGCCCACAATACAAGCAAGAACAATAAAATCAGACTCTCTTGGGGTTGAAGATGCCCAGCTTCAGTGCTTTAAAGCTCCTCAGGATATCCCCTTGTAACCCCAAAAACCACTAATCTAAAATATATATGTTCACTAATATTGAAGAAATATCTTCAATATAAACAAAATATTTGATGCTTAGTCATTGTTAGATTGACACAGAAGATAATGATTGTAAAAAGAAACAAATTAAATAAAAGCAATAGTTCAGATAATTCAAGTCAAAGTCCTTTGTTTGAAATAATTATCTGTACATTTGGTCATGTATATTTAATCTAGCAAGAAAAATTATCGTAATGAATAATGATTTATATGTAGGAGAGGATGAGACTGAGAGCCCTGATTGATTTCCCTTCCTTCATACTTTTAATTCACCTGCATATGCAAACGCTAACCTCATCTCCTGAGTGACTAAATCTGATATACAACACCAATTATTCAAACTTTGTGGTTATACCCTCGATAGCTACTAATTTGACCCAGTTACAAGTCTAAAGGAAAAATATTTATTCTTTGGTATGTAAGAAAACAGGCATCTAATAATAAGGTATAATTGTAGGTGTTTCTCTTTAAAAGAAAACATGGATCATAAATCAATAGTTGTACATGGAACAAAATATGAAAAGCAAAAATCATAAAAAAGATTATGATAGTCTCTTTGATTTGATAAATAGTCTTATTAATGGTTAAAGTAGTCAAAATATGTACAATGACTATGTATCAATAAACATTTTTTAAAGTAGTCATATGAATTATTAGACTTTTTATTTTATACAGAAGCAATTCAAATATAAAAATAATATTAAAATAAAGTAGTAAAATATAAAAAAGATCTGTTTACAGATGTGTACTCCATGCTTACAGACAGTGACATAATATTACAATACCACTTAATCAGAGCAAAATAATATTTTATGTTCAAAATTTAACTGGAAAGAATTGTGAGATTTGATTTCCTTTCTAAAAATTATTTCTTTATGCATCATAGTGCTTGACACTAAAATAAATAAAAATCTAAGAAATGTATTTTTTTCAGACTTCATATTATATAAACCAAACCCTATGTTCTAAAACCAGCTAGTGTTTGTGAGTGGTGCCTCCAAACCAGACAGAAAGTCTCAGGTATCATGATGGTTACTTATGCCTAACATTTGAAAGGTATCCTTTTAGTCAGTGACTATTAAATAAAAATAAGCAACATAATTTGCTTTAATATAAGATTGTAAAAATAAAAATATGAAAATGCATACATTCTTGACAGTATAAAGATTAGAATTAATACCGACAGAACTAATGTACAAATAGTGCAATGAATCACTTTCACTGCCCAACTGTCCAAGGGTATACTAAGTAAATAAAGCTTCAGTAGATATAAAATCTTACTTGTAACATAAAAACTTATATTCCCTAAATACCTCATTTTTATAATATTGATTTTCAGGAATTCTCAGGAGCTAAAAAATGGCATATGTGAGAAAATCTTTAAGTAAAAATCCATCATGTTTATAAAATACATTGGTAATTTTATAGCTTAGAATATTTCACTTTTTAATATTGCCAGCCAACTTGAAGATTTTGACAGATTTGTCAGATTCTTGTTATATACTAAAAACATTTTCGACTACAAGGGAAAATTACTTCCATAATATTTGCTACTCAATTTATGTAATATACCAGATTAAATGCTATAGTATACATGATATATGCAACAGTCTTGTTCTTTATTTTCCCATAAATTATTTATAGATAAATGCATGCATGTACTTTTTAAGAAGACTAATTCAGCTGTTTCTCAGAATATTAAAAAATATTCTTGAGTACAAATGTTTCTACAATATGTGGCAATACAAAGGTTTACCAAAATAAATCCCAGCTGTATTTGATTTCAATTGTTGTGAATTCAAGTCACTATAATTTTATTAGATCTATTTTAAAAGGTTTCTTTTGAATAATTGGTCAAAAAGCTCTTTAAACAATTTATATCAAAATGATATTTAATCCATTTTAATTTTATACATATTTACAATTTGACAACATTTGTCAGGATGGTGAGTGGTCTAAGGCAATGTGTTCAGAATTTTGCAACTTTTTAATGGGGGCAGAATATAAAACTAGAGAGTAATACACTCTAAAAAGTTAGAAATCACTGTATTAATCATTTAGTTATATATAGATATAATAAAGTTAACATACTTTTCTAAACTATGAATCCTGGCAATTTGTAGTGCTAACATGATATTATGTATCCTTCTATCTATAATTTTAATCAATACATTTATAAACTACTAAAATTAATTTTTTCATGAAAATATTACCAATTACAGAAATATAGTGCATTTACTTTTAATGTAGCCTATGACTTGGTGGATGTCTTTAAAAATAAAAAATTTTGCATAGCATTTAAATCTTGAACAAGGGTCCTAATGATAGTAATTTCATAATTACAAGAATGTCTGAAATAAGTAAAAGTGTTCAGAAAGAAACTCAAACACATTCTTCAAAGACAAATGACTTTTAGTCCATGTAATATTGTTTGTATGTGAGTGTGCTTGAGGCTTTTTCAGAATTATAGAAAAAAAATATATATTAAACTAAAAAGCTTTGCTTCTATTACATTTCTACATAAAATCAATTGATTTGTGAGTCTTAAACTAAGAACACCAGCACTTTAAACTTGAAACTCCTATTTCTTAAAATAGCTATTATGAAATAAATTTTTCATATTGACAAACAACAATAAAAAACTGTACAACCAAGAAACAGCTAAAAGACATAACAGGTAATTAGTTCTCTGTTGTGGTGAACAACGTGTCTGTGTTTACTTTTCAATGTAAAGAAGGATTATCTTAAAGGAGTTTAGGTTTTTTTTTTTAACATGCTTTTGTATATACAGTTAACAACTCCTACTTTACAGAAAAATGTAATCCAGAAGCACTCAATAACATTATTAGTGAGTTTAACTTACACTACACCTTAATGCTATGATGATATAAACATAAAGTTGAGAATTAATTCAGGTTAAGTGGAAAGAAATTTTTTCATATGTTTATTTGGACATTTGGCAAAAGATACAGATAACATGGCTATTTGAAAATATGCTACATTCTATTGACAACACAGACTGTTTTTTAAATACTGAACTATACAAATTAAAATTACTAGAAATGAGGGCTCACATTTGGGGAAGCAGGCAAATTCAATTATTATAAGGTGCCACTCTTAAACAAAAATATACAGAAATGTCTGCAACCTTTCATTAGTTGTAGAATTAGCAGGCACAGAATTTCTTTTTCTTCACAATTTCAGTGCAACACATTTTGTCAAAATGAATAACTATGCAATAAATGTACTAGTCATTTACTGTTAATTTACACCATTAAGATTAAGTTTAATTCCCAGGCATGAGTTACAGTGGTATAGTTAAAAAAATAAATAAATAAAAACAAAGTAGAAAAGTTTACGATCCGCTTAACCAGTCAAATAATATTCTAAATTATTATAGACTCAGATTTACTCTTTTCAAAGATCTATGTTTCTGGTCTTAAAGAATGATAGTAAAACAAGGTCAATTTGAGTTTAATTGTCAAAAACATAATCAACCTAAATTAAAATATGGCCTTTGAACTATGATCATTTAAAATAGGTACCCCTTAGTCCAGTTGACTTGTCAAAGTATCCAAAAACCCTTTGATCTTTGCTACCCTTGATTGCACTTTTCCAGTACAAAGCAAGCAAAGCAAAGTGGAATAGTTGCTCTGTGTGTAGGGTTGAGGTAGTCGCAAAGAAAAAGGAGGAGAGAGAATGTGGTGTGTTTCTTGTGAAAAGCAATACTAGTTTATTGAGTTGTTTAAGAGATTACCTTTGGAACAAAACATTAAGACTTAGAGAGGTTTTATCATTGCATCTTCCCTGGTAAAGGTCACTGCAGTATCTTCATTTCCAGTAGATCTCTGAGCAAACCTCATTTCAGCACCATGGACAGCAGCACTTCTGTAAGGACCTACACACATGGTTGCCTAGACTAATTCTTAAGAAACTTGCATAGACTTCTTTGCCAATCAGCAAGGGTTATACTTGTTATTACATATAAAAGGTATATCTTAAATATAATACATGTCATCAAACATTTCACTAAATTTTAATTTGCAGCATCAAACATTTGCCATTTAACACTTCTGAAAAGCACACTGAAAAATTAAAGCTAATTACATAATATGTCTGATAAATAACCCACCATTGCTAACCAATCACTAGATACCTAATTAAAACCTCCCACTCACAGTGAAACTCAGATCAAAATTACACAAATGTCCAAAACAAAACAGGAAACTTAAGGAGAGTACATATGCTAAGGTAAGCCCCCAGACTTTACCAACAACCAAAACTACCCTGAACAAACATTTTTTCCTACATTAACAACTGCAAACACTTTTTCTTGTTTGCCTGGTCAACCAACTCAATGATGTCACTATCAGAGAGTTCACGTGTGCAGATCCATATGCCAAACCATACATACCTCTCTCTGACTCTTATGACTTTACCTGTGGGCATCACAATGCAGTCCCATCGCTACCCTTCTGAGTCTGAGTCAAATTCCATTTTTGAAAAAAATGTAATAGGGTTTGAGGTAATTGCATAGGTGTAGGAAGCAGTGAAAGCACCAGCTTTGTTATCTCAGAAGACCAGGGACTTCCCTGATCTTCCAAGGATTCCCAGATGAAGGCATCAGTACACCAACAATCCACCAGGTATGCCCCACTCAAACAGCAAGCCAAGCTCTTATAACCGCAAAAACAATGATTAAAGTCACAAAACCAGAGCCAGAAAAATAAATAAACTCGAGAAGACACCCCAGCTGAGCAAAAGGAGACAGAAAAGTAGAGGAAAAGGGGGAAAAAATCCACTGTTCCTACCTTACAGTCTTCAGGACACGATTTCACCGAGTACTCCTCCGATTGTAAATATTTATGGAGCACACTTTCAAACTCTTCGTATTTCTCCTGAGCATGGTGGTCATAGTCTTGGTAAGCCTCGACGCACTGCCTGCAGGTGGTCATCTCCCCCCCTTCCTTGAGCACCACATCCAAACTACAGTTCAAAGTGTTGGGACTGGACAACCCCGAGAACAACTCCCAAAGTGTGTAGGAATTACAAAACGAAAGGTAAAAATCCGACAAGTTCCAGAGCGGAGTTGGGTGCTTGCTCCTCACCTGCTGCTCCTCCCCCCGGGCGGCCACCCCCCGACTCCAGTTCCTGGCGCACACGGCGTCCGCATTCTCCACCGTGAAGCACTGGCCCGAGGAGGCGCCCTGGGGGTAACAAGTCTCCAGGCGCCACACAGGTTTGGCGGAGTTTCCTAGAAAAAGAGCCTTGCTCCGGTTGTTTTTGCCTCGGTTGCCCTTGCCGCCGCCGTCTGCCGGGGAGGGGGGCAGGGTGGGGGACGAGGAGGCGGAGAGGAGTCTGTGTGCCTGGGCGGCGGGCGAGGACTCCCCCATGCTCGCCAGGAGCGCGGGCCAGGAGGGCTCCTGCTGCCGCTGCCGCTGCTGCTGCTGCTGCTGCTGCCGCTGTCGCTGCTGCTGCTGCTGCTGCTGCTGCTGGCGCTGCTGCTCCTTGTCCCGGGTGCGGGTCAGTTTGGCCTCGGCGCAGAACCACAAGTGATCAGAGAGCAGGACTGTGAAAAACAAGAGAGATGCCAGAGACAGTCGCCATTTCTGAGCCCTCTCTGAATCGATGAACGGTTTCTCGTTCTCCCGGGGTGCTGCCAACCAGATTTTTAAGCCGTCGTCATACTGCCGACACATCCAAGCACCCCTGGTCATATTTTGGGAACGCACAGCCCTGGCCGACTCCACCGTGAGGGCTCCTGTGCCAGTGTCACCACAATATGCATTGACTTAAAGGTTTAATTTCCTTATCCCCTCCTCCCGTTTCTTCTCTCTCTCTTTCTCTCTCTCCCCCTCTCTCTCTCCCTCTCTCTCTCCTCTCTTTTCGATCTCTCTCTCTCTTTTGCCTACATAAACATTACCAGGCTGTGAAGGAAGATGTGACTTGCTTCCGACCTATTCATCGGCCGACCCCATCCTCTGTAGAGTGGGAAACAACAATGCAGAGAGAGAGGGGGAGAGAGAGGGGAGAGAGGGAGGCAGGCGGAGGAGCCGAGGCTGGCGCCGGTGGCCGGTGGCGAGGCTGAGAGCAGGAGGCGCTGGTGGAGGCGGCGGGGTGGCTGGCGCTGCTCCTCTCACCCGGGCATTGTCAGCGCGCGGGTCCCCATGGCCCTGCTGAGGACAGCCCGCTCTCCCCTGCCAGGGGCATGCCGCGTCTCCGCTGCCCACTGACGGCGACCAGAGCGCCTCCCCTCCTCCTCTCCTCCTCCTCCTCCTCCTCTTCTCCTCCTCCTCTTCCTCCTCCTTCCTTTCCTTCTCCTTTTGCTTCTCCTGCGCCTCCCGCTCCTACTTCTCGCTCGCTCGCCCCGAGTCCGGAGCCTGGGCTGCCGCGGCCGGCGGGGCTGTCCCTCCCCCCCACCCCCCACCCCGCGCTCTAACTGCTGCCGCCGCCGCCGCCGCCGCCGCTGCCGCAGGTCTGCCCGCGGGCGCCGCCGCCGCCGGGGCTCCGACTGCTGACGCCGCCTCCCCCGGACCTGCGGGCCGAATCGCCTGGGCTGGGCCTCCCGAGAGCCACAGTCATCTTCAGTCCCCGGGCTAAGTTGCCGCCATCTTCGTCCTGGAGAGACACTTTTTTGGGGGGAGCGCTGGCTTTTGCGTCATCTCCTCCCGCGCCGAGATCGCTCCATCCTGGCGCAGTGGCGGCCGCCCGGCCGGGAGGAGGGCGCGGGCCGGCGGCGGGCGGCGGTGCGGGTGGCCCCCGCCCGGCCGGCGTGTGCTGGCTCGTCCCTTTCCGTGCACCCTCCCCACGATTTTGGTTTTTTTTTTTTTTTCGTTTATCACTGGGAAAAGTCAGAATGCGGACTGCGTGGCGAGGGTGCTAATTTCTTGAGCATCTCCCACGCCGTCTGTCTCTGGGAAAAGTCCGAGTCGCGGGCGCTCGGTCGGAGGCCTCTACTGGGGCGAGGGTTGGGGTCTAGTCGCCTTCAGTGAGGAGTGGTCGCTTCGAGTCAGGGGAGGAAGCTCGAATTGGCCAGAGGAGAGACGAGGGGACACTCGGTCTCTTCGAATGTGTCTCGGATCCCTAGACAATTGCAGATCACACGCGCGTTAAGCGATCCTGTCAACTGGTTTATTATCCGGGAGGGATGGGGTGTGTGCGTATCTGTGTCTGTGTAGCCGTGCGTGTTGCGGCTACATGTTTGCCTATGTTTTCACATTGGAAAGTAACGATTCCAAGTGGCCTAATAGAGTCTTGGGGAAAAATCCGTAAGACGCGCGCTCCCCGGGGCCACTGCTAGACCTTCCCTCCGCGCTCCCGTCTGAACCTCTGAGGATCCCTCCTCTGGTCCGGAGTATCTCCAGCTCTTCCGCCCCCCGCCCCGCGACGGCTGCGCCCAGCCCCCACCGGGGTGGGTTTCTCTGTCGCCCGGGACTTCCGCAGCGGCGGGCGGGTCGGGCCGCCCCGGAGTCGGCAGCTGCAGTCTGAGTCTCTGGTGCCCCTTAGCGTCGGCTCTCGGAGTTCGGAGAAGGGAAAGCTGCAACACACTGGGAAAATCTTGGGTCACCTCGATTCCGGCTCCTAAGGGTCAATGCTGTGGGCAACCGTCAGTTTCCTTTTATCTGAAGATCCTGCCCACCCCGCCCCGCGTCCCGGCCGGAACCGCCGGAGCAGACGGCCGCGCGTGGTGCCCGCCGCCTGCGCGCGTGCCGGGAGCGCAGCGCTGTCTGGGGTCTCTGGTGTTCGCGGAGGACAGCGGTCTGCTGCCTCGACCTCCCTTCCCTGCTTTCTGATGACACTAATTCCCTGCCTGGGTGCACACGCACTTGGGCCTTATACGGTGCCTTCGTTCCAAGTAAATACCTAAGAAACCAAAGCGATGGGCCATCCGTGTCCTTTTCCTCTCACAGGCGCTGTGGGTGCGGGGAATGCGGGAGAAGTGGGTATTATGTTTTTAAAATAGGGAACTGCAAAACGTAATGGGCAGGATTCAGAACTCAATGGGCAGCGTAATAAGGTACTGTGTGTACTAAATTTTACCCGTATGAATTTTAAGGTCTTCAAAAATATGTGTAATGACCGCAACAAAGCTGCATGCAGTGTGATGGCTGGTTTCCTTATTAAGTGTCATGTAATGTTTTCAAAGACCATTTGTGTGAGTATACCATTTTAAGACTTTGGAATCCAATGTGTTGACTTTCTGATTAATGTCAACATTTTTCTTCATAATTCAGACAAAAATATTATTAACAAGATTGTTAATCAGGCAACTGTACTTTATATGTGGACCCTCAGCTACAATATTTCATAAACTAAATATATATGTGTGCATATATTTACACAGAAATAATTATTGTTATTATATAAGTACCTTATGGACATTGCAGAAAATTATACAGAGCCAAGGAGCAATTTAAAAAGTCATATATGATCTCAACACCAAGATATACTCATTATTTCCGTTTTACAGCACTTTCCTAATACTTATTTTACATTACTCATCTCCTGTTTTGTGATATTTACTAGTCCCGATTTTTTGAAGATTGAAGTAGGAAGTATGATAGAATACATATCCACATTTAGTAGATAGTAATATATTTTCCATTTAATATTGCTTGACTTTTAATTAGAGACATACAGATTTTAGTGGTGGCTCAGATTATTAGCATCTCTCTCTTACTCCAACTGGGTGATTAAATGAGAAAGAGAACTAGGAATGGGAGAAATAAAAGAAATAAACAATATATGAAATTAAATGTTGATAATTTCCAAACAAGGTAAAGAAACAAAGGAAGTTCTGTTATTTTTATCTGATTATTATGCAGCTCTAGTCAAATTATGTCTCAGAAAATATTTCAAGGCTCCTTAGTAAAAAGTATTACATATCACATTAAAATAATAGTTTTTAATCTAATTTAATAGACTAGAGTTAACTTTTTGTTTTTAAGTAAGCTGACCTTGCCTTCCTCTAATGTTTCTTATGAATTAGGACACTTTTGTAAGAGGTGAATTTAGGGGTGCAGGTAGACTAAAAGTAAATTGTCAACAACCAATTCCTCCTTTGTTTGCTCTATTCTGGCTCTAGGTGAATCATAGAAGACAGATGAAAGACCATGTCCGGCCTCTTGAAGCTTAGTCAAATGGTTGAGAAAAACAACGAAGCCAAAAATCACAGTACAAGGGAATGCATGAGCATTAGCGAATTTTGAGACTTCAAAGTATAGCTGTGACCTCCAATAGGATTTTGAGAGAGACCAGGAACAAATAGGTAATGGAGGCATTGATTGGCATCAAAAACGAGTCTTTAAGGAGGAGGTGGAAAAGGGCCTTTCAGAAGAACAGCAGCATTCAAGGATACAGGAGGTGGAAGCAACCCAGAGCCCTGGAGGGTCTGTGGATAAGTGGTCTATGTGCATGTGATCCTACCTTGGGAGTGGGCAAGGGAGGGTGCCAGAGAGAAGAGCCGGGCTCTGTTATGAACAGTACTGTAAAATACGAGAGGGAAATTGGCTTTTCTCCTGAGAGATATTGGCATTCATTAAGAAAATTTAGATTGCGATTTAAGTGTTCATTTTCATTGACATCATTGTTCACTAAAATCCTGATGAGGAATGTGTTCAGAGAAGGTGTCAGCCAGATTAATAGATGTTGATTCTTTTTAGCTTATCAGCTAAAATATTGCACAGTGGCAAAGAAGAGCAAAAAGGTTGGCTGGAACGTAGGTTTCATTTATCAGGAAAAGCAGGCTGTGGAGTCTAGAAACTCCTGCGTAGGTTTTACCTAAGAGTGTGACTAATAGCATAGAGAAGTTTAATAGCACAGGCACATTTCAGTAGGCTGCTAAATAGTAGAGAGTTGCAAATACATTATATTGAGGGATCTGGTAACAGGATATACTTTATACAAGAGTACATTGCAGAAATAATCTGCATATATATCATGGCTCCATGGTTACTGTTCAGGGTGTCATTTATGCTTATATTCTTATTCTTCAAAGGTTCAAAGTTCTTATTTGATTATGCTTATTTTCATGGGTGGCTGTACTTTTATTCCTATTTAAATGGCCAAATTTGTTATACCTTGGAAAGGAGATGGGTTTCTTATTCTACTTTTCTATTATAAAAACAATAAAGTGATATATTTGTTGTCTTGTCAAAAATTCATCCTTATTCCTTAGAGTTACCCCCATTTGCCAAATAATTTTACCATAGAAGAATAGTCAAATCAATATCTTTTCTAATAAAGAACATTATTTCAACATACCTACTCCATAAATTAAATAAATACAACCCTGTGATATTGTCTTTGCTCATGCTGAATGACTTCTGAATGCACAAAAATAGGCACACTCTCTTTGTTGTTCCTATACACTGTTTATGTGACACATATAAGTGAGAATAGCTTATACTCATATATATATTAATCTATAAAAGGAATTTTGTGGTTCAGAATTCACAGATAATGTGCACATTTTTGACAAGCATGTCTACATTTTTAAAAAACAAGTTAAGCATAAATAGCTGATAAGGAATAATCTAAGTTTATTTATTAAAAAAATAAGATCAGACCCTAAGGTTTTAAGCTCACTATAGTTTGCTAACGCAAACATCTCTTTAAGATAAAAGCAGATTCTACCACCATAAGGAACCTGAGGGCTCAAGTTAGTTACCAAGATGTTAAATGTGCCAAGGGTCATTATGTAAGCTTGTTTTCACCTTTAACTCAATTGGGTTTATTTGGCAAAACTAAAGTTTTCTCTCTGTGTACTTCCACTATGCTTTAGCTCAGTAGTTTTCAAATTTTGCTGGGCAGAGAATCAAGTGGGGGCTTAGTAAATGTGGGCACTTCTTCAGGGACCTGCTTCTGTAGAACTAGGGTAAAGAGTGAAGAAACTGCATTTTTAACCAAATTCCCTTGATAACTTTGAATAACCAATAAATCTTACTAGCCACAGTGATGGCACTGCTGGTTGGCATGGCAAGTGTCAGTTAAATGAGGGTGCATACTCTAAATTTTAAACCTACCAAGATTCATCTGTGGAGAATGTAGTGTTAAATAATATTATTTGTGATTAAGAGTTAGCATAAATAGAATTAGTTCATGGACACTTTTCATAGAATGCAAATATAGCACACCACATATAACTTTACAAATCTACATTATCATCATCATCATTGAAATTATTTACTGTTTGCCAACTGTTATAAGAATGTGTGTACACACATAGAGTTTTGCAAGTTAAAAAGTGACAGAGGGAAATACTGCCTCCAAGATACACAGAGCAAGGCCCATATGGAGACATGAACAGAAGTTATTGAGAAATATAAGAAAAGATTTGAACAGTAGGAAAAATCTGCCTGTGCCTAAATAGGAAGATAACTGTTATAAAGATGTAAATTCTCCCCAAATCAATCTAAATATGCCTGAAAACAAGGTGTGATTACATTTCCTAAAAGAGATAGCCTATTAGAAAAGAGGCAGCCACCTTGCATTTGAATCCTTGCAAAATCTCTCATATTACAAGTGCCTCTGATTATTTTATATCAAGCTTCTTTTTGGGAAGGTATATTCTCCTGAAAGAACATTCTTCAATGTCAGTTTTAGAAGCTTGTAGAGGTTAGCCAGTGGAGCATTTCTTTAAAAAGCATGTTTTTAAAGGAGGCAAATTTAGTAATTATTTCTGGGGTAATGATTTCACAATAGCAAGTATTAGATATCATTTTAAATAAGCATTTAAAAAATAGTGGTAGAGAACAATACAAAAAGTGTTCATGTGACAGTGGTTAAGAATATGCATTTTTCAGGAAATTTTTTGATATAAAAAGATAAAGAACAATCTCACCATTATATGCATGGATTCTCTGGTTTGGTGCAAAATTTCCCAGTGACATCATCATAGAACGTTCCAAGTGTGGCAGGCCAAGTAAATTGATAAGAGTGAAATTGATGACAGCTGGGTGGCTTCACAAGTGGCTCTTGTGGTAATGAAGATTCTGATGTCAAATATACAAATGAAGAGTTTGAATAATTTTGTTTTATGACATTGTAGAATATAAAAACATGTTTTAAAATTAATGTTACTTTATGTGCTACTTTAAGAGTGTATGTAAATCAACACATAAAATGTTACGAGTTGAAGACTTTCAGCTATTTAATATCATTTCATCCTTAAATTTAATACATACAAATGTATGGAAGGTTTTTTAGGATAAGCTTCTGATTCATAAAAAGGACTGGACCTCAGACGTATTTATTTTATGTGGATTTGCCTTATATCCATGTATAAGTATGGTTTTTTAATACAATTTCAATTTAAAAAGTTCTTTTTTAGAATTTGACAAGTTATAAAGTTTATCTAGAATTATAAATAGACACTAGAATGGAGCCTCCCTGAATGTGCTCCTGCGGCAGCTTGCAGCTGTCATGGGAAACATCTGCCTCCACCTTCAGTCGGCCTTCATGCTGCTGTCACAGGACTCAGTCCGCTCTTATGGAAGCCGAGCGGGGGACGGGGGAGATAAGTGACGATTTACTCATTCTTTGAATATTTGATGCAGGACCCGGCCTCTGCCCCTCCATCTCTCAGAGAAGCTCCAGCCAGAGCATGGATGAGGCCAGGGGGCAGATCTCAGAGCAGCTTTCGTAGGCCAGTTACTCCCAGACATTACCGCACAGCTGGCACTTGTTCCCACAATATGATAGTGGGAATAGTTTTGTGACACTAGCCACAAGTGTAATCATAAGTTGAGATCTGATACATTCACAAAAGAGTGGTCTCTGTGTGATATATTTCCCTCACTGTTCTCAAACTTTAAAATCAACAGGGGTGATGGTGGTGGAGTTTAGGAGAAAATTAATTGTAAACAACGAGGAGGGAGAACACACCTAAGATACCTCCATCCAAAGAGAAAGGCTACCCATTTGGGGAACATTCCAATGCAGGTGAATTTTAAAAAGTAATGAGGGTGATAACCCTAGCAGGTGCTAAAGCATGGTTTGATAATATTATAATTAAATCAATGTGTAAGTGGGCCAAGTATAGGCGAATAGTGGTGAAAATAAAAACTATAGAAAAAAGACTTAGAATTTAGTATATGATAAAAAATGAGGAAAAATATTACATGACAAATGGTTCTGAGACAATGGGCTAGATATTTGGATATGAACTCACATAGGTATTTATTTTCTTAATACAACTTCCAGGCATGTTAAGTAATTAAATATGAAAATAATAAACTTAACTGAAAAAAGTAGATATGACTATGAAAGAAGACTTAAAATGGGAAAAGTCCAAGATAAATTATAAGATTTAAATTCATGTAATAATGAATCTTTTGATTGTCAAAATTTATAGCTATACTAAAGGGAACATAAACTCTTACCTATTCAAGGGTCTTAAATGCATATTGCTGATTCATTCTCTGACATTGATACACATATCCTCCACAAACTTACAAACATAAAAGTTTAGGGTTTTAAAATACTATGGATTGTACATTCATTCATCCATCTTGAAACATTTATTGTACAATCACTAAAAGTTTGGTAAAATATCTTGTTCTCCTTGACTCAATGCTGGACAATGTAAATATGCTTCTTTCACTACATTGTGCTTATAGTCTAGAAATACGGGTTGATACCTTTATACATTACTTTTAAGGGATTCAAAGAAAATTAAATTTAAAATCATGTAAACTCATCATAAAAAGAACAAACATGTCACCAGTTCAGCCTGCTTTGTAAATTCTGATTCATTCATTAAATTCCAGTGCATACATTATTCTTTCCCTGGTACCTTCCTTGACTATCCCAGACAAAGCTAGTTAGTCATTCATTAATTCCTTTCACCAATGTATATTAAGTAGTGTCTATGTGCTTTCCTAGGAATAAAAATGTCAGCATGTCCTCAACATGTTCTGAATGTAGTTACAATTTTAATATTGACTATTTCTTTTTTGGTGTTCCCACTATAATGTATGCAGCAGTAATTCAACCGTTTCGAGGTGAAGTACCTCTTTGCTTCCCTGATAACGGCTCTGCACATTCTCCCTGAAATAGGTTTATAGGCTCATGCACTCAACATTTTGCCTATAATTTTTCGGGGTTCATGGACTTCCTGAAACTCTATCATGGGTCATTCATATCGGGTCAGTAATACCTGCCGTAGACTCTTTATCTTGGTGGGTGTCCATAAATATTGCTTGTGTTTGTTTATACATCTGCCTTTTTGCTTCTTCTCTCTTTTCTTAACCTTGTTATAGTCTCCTCTTGGGCAGTTTGTCTTTTTGTATTTACTGTAGCTACCAGAGTGACAGGACGTATCAATATTTATTGAGTGAAGGTGGATATGTGTAAAGACATAATTCAATAGGATCTCACATATCTTTTCCTCTAATACATGCTCCATGAAAGGTGCTTATTCCTATATAATGCAACTATACCAAGGGCAGCTCACCACAGACCACATCATTTAGGATATCTCTGTTGAAAGCAACATAAAAAAATCCTAAATAGACTTAATAAAGATCAATTTATTGAAGCATATAACTGAACAGGGATAAGCTTTCTTTCAGGCATAGTTGGATTTCGGGGGGTTCCATAATGTCTTTGTTGCCAGATTTACTGCAGAACCTTTACTTCAACTTCTGATTTGTTGGCTCTGCTGGTACCTAGGTGCTTCACTCACACGGCAGGATTATGTCAGCAGCCACCATCCAACATGCTCCAAAGTTCAGGACCATTAGAAATCACAGATTCTCTTCTGGAAACTCCCACAAAAGTCCTGAGTTTCACTGTGATTGGAGAGGCTTCAGTCAAGTGCTCGCTCCTGAACCACTCACAGCGCCTTAGCGTTGCCTCAGGTGGTCCACACCTGGAGCTATGGTGGATCCCCACCTGTCCATATGTGCTGAATGCAGAACACTCAAGGAATGGCAGACATTCACCTGTCCTCTCATCCATACCCCTTCAAAATACACAGGTTTATATAAGCCGCTCCCTCCCCTCCGCCAATACAGACCGCCTCTATCAATTAGGTCTATTTTATTTGCAAGTCATAGAAAATCTACTGGAAACTAACTTGAGAAAAGAAAAAATGAATATATTAGCTCTTATTACCAAAATGTCCAGGAACACAGCTGGCTTCATGTGCATCTATATTCAGCTCAGTCAATGCCAGCAAGACTCAGCCTCTCTGATTCTCTCAGCTCTGCGTTCCACTCTGTTGGCTTCACTCTTAAGGTCCACATTGTGGCCTCTGGATATCCCAGGTTGAATATAAGTCCCCAGCATTGATATTTCTTGCTCCTACCCAACCTCGCTTGGTCCTAGAGCCCATCCTTGAATCAATCACTATGGCAAGAGGAAGCAACATGCTGAAGGACTTAGTCTGCTGCATGTGTTTTATTCAGAAATGCAGGAAAGAAGTTAGTTTTACAGACACCACCTGGGCTGAGGAGAGTTTTCCCCAAAGTAAATTAGGATGCTGTGATCACAAGAAGAAAGTAGATACTGAGAAGAAGAAAAAGAATAATTATTCAAATATATAACCTTCTTTACATCTTGGAGTCCTAACATCAGACTCCAAGTCCAGGATCTCTGAGGAAGACACCATAATCTTAGGCACAGATGTGGCTTCTCAGAGTCCAGCAACGGTGGAGAGAGAACATGCCTGACCACTCCACACATACCCAATACCGCATGGTGGGGAGGGAACCACCATTCATCAAAAGAGGGTAGATTTCCACTTCTGTTGTTGGAAGACAGGCTCGTTGCAGCTAGGAAAGCTGAATAAAATATAAAATACATCTGCCTGACAGAAAGGATGAACTGCTATGTCCAATACTCCAGAAATTTGTTCTTCAGAAATTTGTCAGTTCAGGAACAGTGGTGAGGCTTTATAGCTAAACAGGCAGAAGCAAATGTGGGAGTGACCAAGGGCAAAAAGGGAGGAAAATCTAATTCATAAAAAGCTATTCTGTGGAGAAAAATAAAAGTAATCCTATTAACATTTTGACAGATAATGAAAACACACCAGAAACGTGGTCACAAAGTGAATAAACTGATAGTCTGATTTCTTATATCGATCTGAAAGAATTAAAAAAAAACAATTGCAGCTTTGAAATGACCAATCAAAAATGGCAAAGGTTAGAAATGATGTGGCTAAATCAAACCTGTAATGGCATTATCGAATCATTTTGTAAACGTGTTCTATAAAAACTGGTTCCATTTGTTCACAATTAGTTGGAAATGTTTAATCCAAGTATTCAATGAATAGAGTGCTAAGAAACTTCAGACTTTTGAATAACTGGGTGAACTACAATTATTGAAAATAGACCTTGCAAGCAAAAAGACATTGAAAATTATCCCAACAAAAGCAAGGGAGGAACTGAACAAATCAAAGAGATCTCAGATGGTGTACAGAATTTAATTTTCAACTTCTATAAGTGTGATTTGGAATATCTTGGATTGTGAGAAGAATTTTTGATGAACTTTCTATTTTAATTGGTTAAATTATGTTCTGACTGGAACAGAATGAAATAGAGAAGGCCTATGATTTTCCAGCATATAAATGTAAAACATTCAGAAGAATCATAAATAGAATCAACCGATTTAAAGAGGCTTTTTCATATAAAATTTTTTTCAAAAAAAGATAATATGAATAAGGACTAAAAACAGTACCTACAAAATATTTTGGTAAAGTATTTACACATTTAATATCTTTTAAAAAGACAATAACACCCTCCATTTAGCAGAATTTTCTCTGAGTCTACCAGGCAGCTCAAAACTCAAAAAGAATATTTTCTCAAAAATATTTGTGTATGCAGAGAAAATTCAATCAACATTTTCAACAAAATAAAATTATGAATCATAAATTTAAAATTTGAAAAAGCTTACAGTAAATTCTATAACAAATTGCAAATAATCATATTGGGGGAAATAAACCTTTATTTCTGAAATATGCTAGTGACAGGCTATTACAAACACACACAGGTAAAAATTGATTTTGTGACTATTACCAAGGTAAATTATTCTGCCTTTGTTAACTTTTAATTCTGAGAGCCAAATTTAAAAATTTTAAAACTTGCTTTACTATACACTATGTAAACATTGTGTAACTTATTTTCTTTTTTCAGAATTAACATTATTTTAAACAATAATTTCAAGTGAGGCTTTCTATAGGTTCACCAGTATAATAAAATTGAGTTATGCACAAATAAATGAATATTTCTAAAATGTATGTAATTTAATTTTTTGGGTACATTCTTTTACTGTCAATATTATCCCAGTTTGGAAAATAAATTATATAATTACTTTAATTATTAATTGATAATAATTATTACAACATAGTATTGGATGATAGAGATTCATAAAGACCAATGTACAGAATGACAGGTCTAGACCCAAGAAGACATTCCTCTTATGTGGGTATGTGGCTCATGAGAGACATAACCATGCAGGCGATGGAAGAGCTTCAATAAATATTTTGATAATTGTTTTCAATAAATAGTTAGGGTTAATTATAATAATATATGATACAATTTATGTTTGAGTCTAACCTTCCAAAAAAATCAACTCTAAGTTGATTAAAATTGACTGTAAAATAGAAAGTTATAAAATCAAGAACATATAAATATAACTTCCTTACTTCAAGATAGAAAGTAACTGTTAAGCAAGATAAAAACACCACCCATAATTTATATTATTTAGCAGCAAAGAATAAGTACTATAAAACATAAAAACAAAAATATCTGTGAACAAAAGAGAGATAGCATGCATATAAGAAAGACATAAAAACCAATAAAAATGTTCAAAAAGTAAAGTACTTTAGAAAGGAGGATATTCAGATGGTTAATAAACTTAATAAAGTACTTAACTTCATTAGAAAACAGGAATGACGAGGATAATTACATTTGTAATAATGATATGTAAACATATTGACAAAAAATTTTTAAAATCTGACAGTACAGAGTGGAGTGAAGATGTAAAGCAATAGGACTTCTCACACATTTCTCGTAGGAATTTACCTTGTTACAAATGCTTTGAATAACAGTTTGGCCTTATCTTCTAAATTCAAAAACATGAACATCCTATAACTCAGCAACTCAGTTCTAGGTATATGTTCTATAGAAATGTGTGCTCTTTGTATAGGATATGTGATTGCCAAAATTTTTTTTGTACTAGCCTCAGAGTAAAAACAAACAAAAAAATTGTCCATCAACACTATAGTGGATACAGTGTAGTCTATGCATAGATGGAATTTATTATAATACATCAATCACAATGCATAAGCCACAAATACAATCAATATTTTGCATGAATCTCACAGGTATAATATTGAGCTAAAGAAGCCAGTCAAAACATAACGTGTGCTATTTGATTCCATATATATAAATTTCAAAAACAGACAAAGCCACAGGATATTATTCAGGAATGCATATAGGTGGTAAAACTATAAAACAACATAAAAATCTAGATAGTGGTTACCTCCAGGGGCACACAGGGAGGAAACCACTCACCACTCACTCACAGTCCAACATAAACTTTTTTCTATTATCTTTAGGTGAACAGAGAGCCCAGGCCTTCTCAGTCAATATCACATCCAATTAATTGGAGTGATTGTGTAATGAATGGACCCGAACCCAAAAAGAGCCACTGAGGCTCAATCCTAGAATCTTTAGAACTAGGAAAAGAGATCAGTACACCAGTAGCCACATTGGCATGGGAAGAAGAGAACCTGTCTGACAATAGAGCCAAAGAGAATAAAGCAGCTAAGAATGCAGGCAATGGAGCTGTGTCCTCAGGAAAACTCTCGATTTTTGAATCAGTGTGGACAAAATAAAACCTGTCCCTGGAAGTGACCATTGTCTGAGTCAGTAAGTTGATTTTTTTCATAGCATAGTTTTCATTGTTCCTTAAGGCTAAAAGATGATATTCCACAAGTCATCAGAATGCCACCGCCCACAATGTCATTTTCCAGTATGTACATCTCCAGTGTATGTAGTACGTGTATGCGGTGCACGATGGCTTAATCAAAGGAAACACAAGTAGTTTATGCTGGAAAAGCTGGAAAGCAAAGTGGGCCTTTAGCCCAAATGTTTTCCTTTAAGCCTCACCTACTCCCCTGAAAATTGCTACTAGTTATTTTTCCCACCCACGCTAGTCTCATCATATACTACCATTATCTTCTGTTACTTCGTTAACCTGAACCATAGTTAACATAAGCCTCATATATGAAGATTATAATGGCACACTTAGGTTTAAGTTCTATCTTCACAGATCACTAACTACATTTGTGATTCATTGCAAGTTCATTCACCCAAGTTAATTAACTCAAGGTAATTGAAACATAACATCCTCACCTGTAAAACTGGTATTAATCATAGTATTTGCTCCTGAAGTTATTGTAAAGGCTATACAAAATACTTGCAAAAGCTTATACTAATATGCATAAAAGAGCATATTCTGAAGCCAGTCAGCATGTAGTCAGACCCTGGCTGTGCCACTGCTAGCTGTGACATATTGAGCAGGTTGGTGCTTCAGTGTTCCTACCTGTAAAATAGGAGGATAACAGCATCAAACTCACAGTATTCCTGTGAGAATTAGGTAATAAGAGTGCTTAGAACAGTGTTTCACACTTAATAATTATTTACTTTTAGAACATGGAAATTACAAAATAATTTGGAAAGAACCTTACACATAATAAATGATAACAATTAATATTAAACTTGATTATTGGTATCAAAAATGAAAGATGGGCTATCACTACTAATTCTATGGTCATTAGAGAATAACATAACAATTTACAAATAATGTTACAACAATAAATCTGACAACTTAGAAAAATTAACAAATTTCTTGGAAAACACAATAGGAAAGTCTGAATAGTCTTTTATCCATTAAAGACATTTAACTCATGATAAGAAAATTTTCCCCAAAGGAAATTCTCGACCCAGATGGATTCACTGTTGAATTCTACCAAATATTTAAGGAAAGAATAAGACCGATATTATAAAACACTTTCAGAATATAGAGAAAGAATACTACATCTCGATTTTTTGGCCTGCATAACTGTTACCAAAATCTAGCAATAATATTACAAGTAAAAACAAAACAAAGCTGCAGATCGAAAGCCCTCATGAACATACCAAAATACTAAAATATCAAAGAAAGCAATTTGTTAAAAGTATAATCTATATGAGCAAAAAGATTTATCCCTGAAATGCAAGATTCATTTAACAACTGAAAATCAATAAATGTAATTCAATATACTAACAGAATGAAGGATTAAAAACATATAAATATATGAAATATAAATTCAGAAAAAGCACTTGAAAAAATTCAACACTCATTCATAATACAGACCCTCACATAATTAGGACACAAGAAAACATCCTAGACCTGATTAAGGGCATGTGGTAGATTGAACTCTGGCCCCCAAAAAGATATTTCCAATTTTTAATCTCCAAAACATGTGAATGCCACCTAATTTGAAAAGTGGATATTCACAGACACAATTATGTTAATATGAGACCATCCAGAATTATGTGGGTGGGCCCAAAAAATCCAACAAGAAGTGTCATAGTAAGATACACACTAAAGAGAAACACAGACACACAGAAGAGGAGCAGGCGATGTAACCATGGAGACAGGGATTGGAGTGATGCAGCCACAAGCCAGGAACCACCAGAATCGGGAAGAGGCAACAAACAGAAACTACACTCCAGACACTGAAGGGAGCAGGACCCTACAGAAACTTTGATTTTAGACTTCTGGCAGCCCAACTGTGAGGTCAGAAATTTCTGTTGTTTAAGTCACTCAGTTTGTGATAGTATGTTAATATGGCCATAGAAAACTATTTAATAATACTGAGCATTTATGAAAATCCTACAGATATCATACTTAATGAAGAACTATTGCATAATGCAAAGATATCTGAAATCACCACTGCTAATTAGCATTTTAGCTGGAAGTTATAGCCAGTGCAATAATGTAAGAAAACAAAATAAAGGCAAGGAAAGGGAAAACTAAAAATGTTTTTCTTGCAAATAATATGATCATCTATGTAAAAAAACCTCCATAATACGTACAAAAATTTCTAGAGCTAAAAAGGAAATTTATCAAGTTTGCAGGACACAATGTCAATATAAAATAATCAACTATATTTATATATAAGAGTAGCAAAGAGTTGTCAAATAAAATTCAAAAATTCCATTTATACTAACATAAAAATGTAACATAAATATAACATAATATAAATATAACAAAAATAAACATATAACATATGTTTGTTATAACAACAAAATATAACATGTTATAAAAATATAATATATTAACATTGTGTTAATATAAATATTAACATAAACATATAACATATTTTAACATATATATGTTAAAATAAAACATATATGTTATATATATTTTACATATAACATTCTTTGTTCTATATAAAATAGAACATTCTTTGTTCTATATAAAATAGAACAAAGAATGAATTTAACAAAAGGCATGCAAGTTTCAGCCCTCAAAAAGAAAAAAAAACAACTATGAAATATTGTCAAGAGAAATTAAAGAAGAACTAGACAAATGGAGATATGTAATATGTTCATAGGTATTTCTGTGTGTTCATAGATATGTTCATAGATTACAAGACTCAAAATTGTTTTGACATATTAGTCAAAACCTTCAGTTATATCTATAGATTCAATGCACTTGCAATCAAAATCTTCATAGATTGTAAAAAGGCATTGACTTTAATTTTAAAATGAAAAAGAAAATGTAAAGGATCTAAAACAGCTAAGAATAGATTATAAATGAAAAAATTGAGGTATTTTAGACTTCCTATAAGGCAATAAAAATCAAGGATAGCATGGTTTTAGGGAAAAGATAAAGCAGTAGAATGTGACAGAACAGAGATTTCAAAGTGTAAAAGAAAATACTTTCTGCAAATGGCACTGAAACAACAAACTGGAGAATTAGATAAACGGATTGTATCATTTTCCTATAGCAAAATACTTCTTCGCAATAAGATAAAACCACTGATATATGCATAAACATAGATGGATCTAAAAACATACTGGGCCATACACAAGAGAGCACACACTGAACGTTCCCACTTAAGTGAAGTTCAAGAACAACAACAACAAAAAGCCCAATCTGCAGTGATAGAAATGAAACAGTGGTTTCTTTACTGTGGAAAGATTTACTAAAATGGAGAAAAGGGAACTTTCTAGGATGATGGAAATGATTTATATCTTGAGTAGAGATAGAAAGATGTATTATATGACAAAATTGTACAATTTTAAAAAATTTACATGAAAATAGTGAAATGGGAAAAATATCAAATAAGACTTAAATACTCAAGAGTATCACAAGGGGAATGTACACATAAAATAACAGGACACAAAAATTTGGGCTCCTGGAAATAATGTGGTGGGATGTTGTAGAACGTTCCTTACATTGAATATATATCCCAAAATATTTTGAAAAAGAAAAATCCAGAAAAGTGAAATTGATATTTGGTGTGATTTTTTTAAATCATAATATTGCTAATTTAAAATTTGTAGCTGAGCAACTTGGTTATGTCAAAAGTAACAACCAAGAGGCTGACAGTTGAACAGAGCTTTAAGTTATATAGTATTTAAGAGACAAAAACTAGATACAGTGCAGGACAAGTGTCTTACTCATAAGACCTTCTTCAGGGTTCTTTTTTTTTTTTTCCTAGGATTTACCCTATTGTTACTGTGGTCTTCTGGAAATCAGATGGTGTTATGGACTGAATATTTTTGTCCCACCAAAATTCATATGTTGGAATCTAACCCTCGATGCGATGGTATTAGGAAGTGGGGCCTTTTGGAAGTAATTAGCTTAGTGCCCTTACACAAGGGACCCCAGCGAGCTCTCTCTCTCTGCCACATGAGAGTGCAGCGAGAATTCAATAGTCTGCATTCAGAAAGAGAGTCACCACCAGAACCTGACCAAGCTGGCACTCTGATCTTAGACTTCTAGCCTCTAGAACTGTGAGAAATAAATTTCTGTTGTTTATAAGCCACCCAGTCTATGTAATTTTGTTATAGCAGCCCAAACAGAACAGATGGTAAGTTCTAAAGAGGTCAAGTCGGCCTTTTTTTAACCAGGTCCCCATATCAGGGAAAGAAAAAAAAAAATCATTAGTTTAGGACCAGAGTCCTGAGCAGAGGAACCTGCGGCAGGGAGCTGTGGGTCCTCCAGGGCTTCTACGCAGGGGCTGAGTCAAACCTGTGTCAATCGCAGGTTGTGGAGGCCACGCTGGTTCTTCTGATGCCAACGTCACCGTGGAATCTTGTTTTCTTCCAGTCGAAGCTGCCTTACCTTCTTCTTCCTTCTGAATTAGTTTCAATAATCACCAGAATTTAGGGGCATTTTTTAAGCTGTCATGGAAGATTTTTTTTTTTAAGTAAGACTTTTTTCAATATATGGAGAGTTTGCTTTCCCAGCAGTTTTATCTAACCAGGGCTGATTTCCAAACACCGCACTGCAGCATTTTGTGCAAGGGCTGAGGCATCTTCTGCTTTCTTTGCTCTGCAGAAGAAAATTGACATCAGAATTCCATCAACTCCCCACATCACCTCACACTGTTCAAGTGCACTGTGCATCAGTTCAGAAACGGACGAATTTAAGGGTATGTGACCAGATATCATTCTTAATGCCAGGCCCTGAAAACTTTCCATTTATATCTGTCACTTCTGTCTGAGGCCTGTCATTTCTCTAAAAATTCAGTGGCATATTGTAACGCCAACTCAAAATTCTCCACTCCTGTTTCTGGCAGTATTTCCTGCAAATGTTTCTAGACTCCGGTAACACCAGGAGTTCAGCACTGTGCTAGGTAGCCAACCACACAGTAGCTGCCCAGCCCACAGAGTCTCCTGAGTCAAAGAAAAGGGCTTTCATCACACTACTCATGGCTCCCACAGTCTTTCCCATGGCTATGTAATTGCAATTTCTCGATATAAAAGTTTGGTTGTACCCTATTTTGCACTTTTTATGCTCACCCATGCTTCTTAGCCTTTCTCTAGTAAATTCACACATTGCTGGAGGGCCTTATTCTGTACCTGAAACATACGTCTTAAAACATGCAATTCGGAGAAATTCCAATTAAAATCTAGGAGAATCTTTCACAATGTCACTGACGTTGAGGTAGCGTATGAAGAATTGTCACAGATCTTGCCTGGTCTGGCTCAACTTCTGACCACTTCGCTTCCCAAGATCCCACAGGTGTGGCGAACGTCCATTCTCAATGCAATTATGAGGGAGGCTTTAATCTACGACATATCTAGGTGTTGCATCATAGTACAAAAACCCTATGTGAAAAATCACATGTCACTGAAGACTCCCAGCTAACTCTAGATTTGGAAACATTTAGCTCTAAGTACCTCTTCTATAGCTTTGAAAATCCAAGCTGTCTGCAGAGTTTCTCTGAACCCCTTAATCATTCTTACTTTTGCATCTGCTCTGCTTCCAAGTGTGTGTGCAGGTTGCATTTCTGCTCAGCCTGTGCAGGTCTCAATCACTGTTCCTTTCTACAACCATACTTTGGGTATCGTACGTTCCTGAAGAGATGAAAGTGCCCAGTGAGGGTCTGAGGAGCCATGCACAGCCTTCTACTATCTGATGCCCCCCCTCCCCGCTGTAACACAATCTCTAAAGCCCCCACCTACCCTCTTTCTGTGTTAAAAACCCCAGAAAGGGAGTGTGATCTGTTCTCTGGCTTCCCTGCCCCGTCTCAAGCAGATGCCTCTCCTTGTTGGTCGTCCTTCTAGAATTTTGCTGTTCATTCACACTTGGTGAGCACCAAATATGCAAGAAGCTTTGCTTGGTGAGTACTATCAGTGTCACTCTGCAATTTTTATTCTAGCAAGGAAAATGTGCTCCCTTCTTCCTCTTCCCCCAGTTTCCCAGTCCAGTTGTTGCATTGCTGACTGAACTGGTGATGATCTTGGGTGCTCTTACTAGATATTTCAATGGTACCTTCTCCATTATCCTAGATTCCTAAATTCTCTCCCTCACTCCCCACCCAGCCCTGTCAAGGAGCTGGGAACAGAGGGACCATCTCCAGACCTCACACCCTTCCCCCATCTGCCATTCATTTTTTTTCCTCCAGTGTCTGAAGAGATAGAATCATGTTGGCTCATTCCATTACAGATTCATGCTTTCTAAATTTAATTTTGCTTTTTCTACCATTTCTAACCATTTTATTCACCCGGACTCATTCCCAATCTCAATGCTCACAGCAGCTATTCTGTATTTTAATTTTTCTACTTAATCTTCTAATCTCTTTTAGCAGAGGAACCACACTCTGTACAGAACCCTTGAGTAAGCCGTAATAATCTCAGCCACATAGCACCCTCCGTTTTTTTTTAATTTTCACTGTTTTCATACCACCTTCAAACATTATCCCTTCTTGCCACAGTGTTCTTAGCAGTGAGTATAAATGGTCTCTCTTAAGCATGACAGGTGGTTGTACAAATGGAAAGAACCTTTCTGGAGCCCAGTTTGGCAATATATGTCAAAATGTAAAATGACTACAGCATGTGATTCAACAGTGGTCATTTCTGTGAAATAGTCTAAAGGAAATAACCCTAGAAGAAGAAAAAGTTATGTACAAGGATGCTCTTTGGAATTTCAAAAATTATATTAACAAGCAAAGAAAAGGCATGATCTAATTTTCTAGCAAAAGAAAAGGGCTAAGTAAATTACAATTTATATATCTGCAGCAGAATCAATTTTGATCAATTTATTGCTATGCGTTCAAGTCTTACATTCCTTGTGACCCCACGTAATAGATATTTTTCATATTTTAGACAACCACCATCCAGTCTTATTTCTGCTAATATGTTGGTTACTATGGAGAGACAGTGGCTGCCTTCCTCTGTAGAAATCAGAGAGGTTTCATCTTCATTTTCCCACTTGGCAAAATCTAGAGGCAGATCCATAAGACTTAGTCTTAACCAGTTCAGTGCTGTCTCATAGGATTTGGAAACTTGAGCTAATAACAATGTATGTTTGCAGAACATTTTTATTATGGTTTAGTGTAGAACTCGTGTCCTATACTTTCTCTGCAATTATAGTTGCCTCGTGTTAACGAAGTCCTTGTTTCCCATGCCTGGACATCTGTTTCCCAAAATAACAAGAAAAACAAACCTTTGCAAGGGCTGGGAAGTCCTTTAGGTGTTTGATGTGTATAAACCCATTTACTCTGTACAAAACTCCATATGTAAATTTAATTATCATCCCACTTTGCAGATAAAACAGAATCTCAGAAAGTTTGGATGACTTGCTCAGGGTTACGAAGAATCACAGCAAGAATTAGAAACCAGGAACTCTGGCTGCAAAATCTATGCCATTAACAATTACACTACTGCCTAATTATTCAGTCCCTTGAAAGCAAAAATTTTGCCTGAATATTCTTATGACCTTTCCCAGTTAAAGCAATATTTATGCTGTTCTATGCCATGGCCTCAGGAAATGTATGGCACAAAAGACTGCAGATTATAAAAGATTCTAGTTTTTGAATGTCACTTCAGTTTGGGGGCGGGGGAGGGGCACAGGGCATACATGGTAGGTTGGGAGAGCCCAGGTGACCTGCATCCAAATGAATATAGGTTTTGTGATAAAAGGGATGTCAGAGTAAAGAAATCACTGATGGAAAGGTTTGTGCCTTGATACAACCCATTCTAAAATCCAGGAAATCAATGACAGGGGAGACCACAGAAATTCTATATAACATGAGCTCAGAAAAATCACACCCTAGGAGTGATACATATCCTAGGGATAAGACAAAACTGAAACAGACCCCTCAACCCCCAATAAAGCTTATAACGAAGACTTAAGAACATCAAGGTAAACTGCTGGCATTTAATCACCATAATGAATGAACGAAACTCTTTATGAGAGAACAGCATAATTCATAGATTCTACAAGGAATCATCTAGAATGTCAAGCATACCATTAGGAATTATTAATTGCAAAAAAAGAAGAGCAAGATTACATATTAACTGATAGGAAAGATAGTGAATAGAAGCAGAGATGATTAAGATACCAGAGTTAGCAAACAAGGATTTGACAGTAATGCTGATAAAAGTAATAAAGAAAGAAAACAGAGGAAAATATATAAACAAAATAGATGAAAAGATGTTTTCCTTCAACCGATAATGGGATCTATTAAAAGATGGATATCATGGGATGTCTAAGTGCAATAAATGAAATTAAGAGCTCTTTGGGACAGTTTTAACAGCATACTGAAAACAGAAGAAGGAAAGATGAGTGAACTTGAAGGCCAATTAGTAGAAATGTTTAAAGTAAAGAAAAAAGGTGGGGAAAAAACAAAACAAGGAATAAAAATCTGTAGGACATGGTCAAAATGTCAAAATACATGAACCTAGAGTCTCAGGAGAGCAGAGAGAGAATAAGAAATGAGGAATTTTCCAAATCTGATGAAAAATCACAAAAGTTCAAAAATTCAGCAGCACACTTCTACAAAACATACAGCTTAAAAAGAAACAATAGAAGTACAAAAATATTTTGAGCTGAAAGATTTTGAAATGTATGTATTGACACTCAGGAATTCTCCATAGAAGGGATTTTTTAGCTTTAAAACGTGTTTGGAAAAATGAAAGTTGTATAACAATCATTTGAACTTCCAATGCAATTAGATTGAAATAAAAACATAGTTGAAATCAATGGAAAATACAAAAAAGGAAGTAATTAAAAGTAAAGCAAAAAAATCAATATAATACAAAGAAATGTAATAAAAAGTCAATAAAGCCAAAAAATATCTTGCCTGAAAATTCTTATTCAAAGTTAGCACTTAGAAAAAAATATTGATACTGAAAAACAAATTATTCATACAGAAATTAAAAAGAAGACATTATCATAAATGCAACAGACACTAAAAAGAAAATAATAAGGCCGGGCGTGGTGGCTCACACCCGTAATCCTAGCACTCTGGGAGGCCGAGGTGGGCAGATTGCTTGAGGTCAGGAGTTCAAAACCAGCCTGAGCAAGACCCCGTCTTTACTAAAAATAGAAAGAAATTAATCAAACAACTGAAAATATATATACAAAAAATTAGCCTGGCATGGTGGTGCATGCCTGTAGTGGCCCCAGCTACTCCAGAGGCTGAGGTAGTAGGATCGCTTGAGCCCAGGAGATTGAGGTTGCTGTGATCTAGGCTGATGCCTGGGCAACAAAGTGAGACTCTGTCTCAAAAAAAAAAAAAAAAAAGAAAGAAAGAAAAAAGAAAATAATAAGATGTTACATACAGTTTTCTGTTGATAAATTTGAAAATTTGGGGAAATGGATAAGCTCTTGAAAAATAAAACCAAGCCAGATGGGAAGGCTCTCATACTTATAATCCCAGCACTTTGGGACGCCGAGGTGGGAGGATTGCTTGAGGCCAGGAGTTTGAGATCAGCTTTAACAACATGACAAGACCCCATCTCTACAAAAAAAAAATTTTTTTTAAATTTGCCAGATTTGGTGGCACATACTTATAGTTCCAGCTACTCAGAAAGCTGGGCCAGGAGGATCACTTGAGCCCAGGAGTTTAGGCCGCATGAGCTATTGAGGCTGTAGTGAGCTATGATGATGCCTCTGCACTATAGCCTGGGTGACAGAACAAGACCTTATCTCTGAACAAAAAGAAAAAACAAAGAACCAAAAAAGCAAAAACCTACTAAATCTTTTATAAGAAAAAATAAAATACCTACATAGTCCAATATTTATTAAAGTTGATAATCAAAAGCCTTCCCTTGAAGAAAATTCCAGGTCCAGGTGGCTTTATTTGTGAATTCTTTCAAACACTTAGGGAATAAATAACACACAGCTTAAAAAGAAACAATAGAAATACAAAAAATATTTATATTACATCAAATTTTGAGAAAATAGTGAAAGAAAAAATATGTTCCCATTTGCAGCCAGCATAATCTTGATACAAATATATAACAAGAATATCACAAGAAAAAAATTACATGTTAATATCTCATATATGAAGATCAAAAAATTCTAAATAAAATTTTAGAAAACGCAATCAAGGAACATAAAAAATATAATCAAGACCAAGCAGGAATTCAGCAATTCCTGCATTATTTTAGGAAAGCAAGGTTGGTATAATATTTGAAATGAATGAATGCAAATCTTTGTATTCAAAGAATAAAAGAGAAAAACATCTGATCACTTCAACAGATGCAGAAAATAATATTTATGAATGCATAACTTATTTGTCAATACAATAGTGTAAAACTTCAGGGGCAAAATAATGATTATGGTAAAAGCAACATCAATGACAACAAGAAAGCATTAACGCAGTGATAAATGCTGTCTAGCAGTTACCTGGGGTTAATGTCACATCCCTGGTTATTTAGAGCTTTGATTTTAATGAGCTGTGATATTTGATTGAAGATAAAGTCTAAGGCTCCAGCAAGCTTGCACTTTGCATCAGACTACTGTATAACGTCAGAAGCCTAGAAGGTTGTCACTCATACTGGAAGTGGGAGTGGAAGTGGGAGTAATCTATAGTTTTCCTAATAGAAGCAAACAGAGTCAGAGGCTGCAGTTCCTATTCACGTTCCCATTTCTTCTTTTATAAGCAGAAGGAAGGGGATAGGAATGTCATGCCTGGTACCTGGAGATCCAGTTTTGTTTTATATCTACTGAAACAATTTTTTTTGCATTTTCTGAGATAATTTTTTAATCATAAGGTGAAGAAATAAGTACACTAAGAGAAAGAAATACTTTAGCCCTCTTTTCTCACCTGAATTTGCTGACATTTGTATGGGTGACAAGCAAGCAGGTATAAAATGGATTTTGTAAAGGGAAAAAAATGTAAATAGGTTAATGTATCTAAAGAATATTGAAGACTGTGAGCTTGGGAGAAGGGGACTGACAAGATCATTTGGTCACATTCAATTCTGCGTGGTTTTCATGGGTTGCAATTTGTAAACTTAGCTTCTTTTTGATCCTCATTCTGGGCCCAACACAACTAATTTTTTCTGACCATAATATCTCATTCTAAAAATAAATATTTTTAGATATGAGCTTGACCGATGTCCCTGGACCCTGCCCATATTTTGCTGACATTATGCTTTAGACAAAAATTTTCAGGTGCCCCAGTAGGCTGGTGCCCACCCAGATCACCCTTACCAACGTCCTAATTATGATTTCCACCCTGGAAACCTCAAAAAACTCTTAAATAACAACTGCTTTTTAAGGATCAAGTGCATATTTTAAGGTGATCTAACCTAATTTCCTCCAGAATCTATTGACTTCTTCCCCAAATTAAAACAAACAACAAACACAACCAATCCCATCTGCGTGTGATGATCTATTATGACACAAGGATATTTTTGTTGTTGTTCGTTTGCTTATTTATTTGATTTTTAGAAGTTCTGGCATTTGTCTGCAATGAGAGAGGAGAAAAGAATTGTGTTAGAGGACTCTAGCTCTCGGTGATGGGCAATGACGCTGCTGAGTGTCTTGCGAACAAATCTCTGAAATCCTGAGCTCCCAGTGCCTATGCTCCCTGACCGCCGCCTTTCTAAACCTTCACTAGAAACCTGAGGCTTTAAAAAAAAAAAATAGCTCTAACAGATTCATATCCTCAAAAAAAGTAAACCTGCATTTCCTTATTTTCCTAAGGAGCCTTTCTCTTCTCTTAGCCAAAAGAGAAACAAAAATAATGAAAAGCTTATTTTTTCAAAGAAGTTTTAAAAAATTTAATGTTTAAGGTGCTTATGTCTGTGACTGTCACATAGACCAAATATTTTCGTTTGTTAGAGCAGCATTTTGATTTAGTATTTTCTAAGCAATACTCTTTGGAGAGATAATATGAGAATGGAGGAAAAATCCTGTGGTCAAAGAATGTTGGGAAACATAGAAAATGATACCACATTCTTAGAGATGCAGATTATTCTTTTGTCTGCCCCAAACTCCAAAATATCCTATTGTGAAAATTTATTTAAGGTTATTTAAACCAGCTTTCCCCAAACTTATTTGACAAATAATATTTTAGGGGCATGTTTTAGTTTCATACTATAAGAAATCCACTTACATATTACCTAGCACTGGGCCTAATTCTTGGTGATATTAATATTTACATGTTTTTCATGAATGCACAGAGTAGATGATCAACTGCATACATTTAATCAAAATCCAACCAACACACCATTCTTCTACACCTGTCCATTTATTTCCTGAAAACTTTCTGAGTTAATGTAGCTAAAACTCTAATTAAAAATCTAATTAAATATTTTGTACAGTTGCAAACTGGTATCTGCTGCCATGCTCATTATATTTTGCTCTATAAAACAATAATTACCTTACATTGTTTTCCTGTTGCAGACATAAATGAAGATATCCCATATATGACACACTTCCATAATACACTTAGATTTAGTATGTCCAAAATTGCTAATTTCCTTGGTAAATCAATCTATAACTTTTTTGGCCACAAATGCTGACATAACAACAGTATTCATCCAAATTAGCTGACCATATATTTCAATTATTTTATGCACATATTGCTGTATGTTATGTAAACCATACTTTCTCATTCAAAAATGCAACTCCAAATGCAAGTTAGTGAAGATGCTGTAATTTGATAAAAAAAACTTACATCTGTTTTAATATTTAATACTTATTGAAAAGCAAATAATTTCCAGTATTCAATAGTGCATTTCTTATCACATATGTGGCAGTGACTATGTTTTGATTTTATTTTCTCTTTTCCTTTCTTTTACCTTTTTTCCTTTGTGTCCATTTTATGAGCTATTCTCTACTCCTTAACTAAGGGAAGGAAATTTTCAGCAACATGGTGAATCAATAATTAAGAAATATTTATTTACCTATTTCCACATTCCCCTGGCCCCTCGTTCTTTTCAATGTGTAAAAACCTATTAGCCATATCCTAATGTGAGAGGGGAAATTTTTAAACATATTGTGTCTGAACAGAACAAGAGCTTTGAATTAAATATTAAGATGAATAATAGAAAAAAATTATGTCTTTTGGACAGCTGAAATTATCTACTGAAATTTTTATCTTCTCTGCATACCAAGATCTGATCAAGACACACAACTGCGTTCTTTCTCACTGTGGGTAAGAGCCGTTCAAGAAGGAAGCAGCAGTTATCAACACCGGAGCCTCAACATTCTCTTTTAGTAAATCATCTGATTCCGTTGCTGTGTTCTGCCATTCCTAGTGGCGTTGTCCAAATACAATGTGAGGTTATCATGACAAATACATACATGAATTAGGGCCAGTCATGTCTACACACATACATACTGGTTTAAGAGGGCTTTTCTTTTTTAATTAGATTCAGTAAAACTGAATTTTTTTTTTTTTGGTCAGGGCTCTAAATAGGTTGCTTGATCAAACTCCATTTTGAGGGACTACTTAGGCCATGTCTATGTTATGAGTAAGACCAATTACTGAGTCAGAGAGAACAATTGACGCACTGGAAAAAAGAGGACTCATTAGTGAATGACAGGCCATGCTTTCATGGCCGTTGAAGGTTGTCCAGATGACGGGTCAGAGACTTACAGCAGGGTGTTGAGGGTGGTGGGTTCCTGGAAAAACATGCACATGACCACAACTCCTGAAATAGAAGACGGAATAGATTGTAACCTATTTTAACAAGCTGATTGTTAACTAATTGAATGTGTTAACTAATTGAATGGACATACTATTTATTAGAGGAATAACTATAGAATACATCACTGTGTTAATTTTATCCATTTAGTCAATCTTTGAATGTCTACTTTAGGCTTGGCACTGTGATTTCCCTGGATATAAAAAGACTAATATGATTTTGTGTTTTATGTCAAAAAGCTTCCATCCTATTAGGGAATATATACACAGAAATAATTACTAATAAGTATTTTTACATATCCTCTGATTCAAAGAGTTCTTCCCAGTAAAAAGGGAATAGAGAACTGATGTAATGGCAAACAAAATGTATGAGAAAATTTAGATGGCCTTCAAAGATAAATTTGTATTCAACCTCACTAGTGAACAAGAAAACATTAAAAGAAAGGAGTTGGAGAAGAAATTATTAATAAATTATTAATAAAATCTTTGTCAAAGACACAAGAAAATGGAAAGGCCAGCCATAGACTGGAGAAAATACTTAAAATTAATGCTAATTAATTGAAAATAATATTAATAGATTCACTCCATCCTTAAGTTTATCTTTTGCATGTTATGATTTTTCCCAATCTTTTATATTCAAAATGTCTGTCTGTATAAATAAAGTGCATACACAGTAAGAGATGTAATTCTTACTTTTTATCGAGTCTGGCAATCTGTGCCTTTTCATTTGAGTGCTAAATACATTTACAGTGGAAGTAAAACTCAATGGAAATCAAGCAGGGATAGGGGAGAAGGAGGGCATGGGAGAAACCTACCTAACAGGTACAATGAACACTCTCTGGGTGATGGGCACACTTTTAACCCTGACTCCAGCATTACACAAGTGATCCATGTAACCAAAAACCTTAGTACACCTGTAATATTATACTTTGAAATAAAAAGATACATTTACATTTAAAATAATTATTGATATGACTGGTCTTTTACATATTATTGTGCTATTTACTTCTTATTTGTCTCATCTGCTTTTTGTTCACTATTATGCTTGTTCTGATTTATTTTGGGTTACTCAAGTATATTATAGTATTTCATTTTAATTCCCCATTAAGAATTTTAGCTCACCCTTTTAAAAATGTTTTAGTGGTTGCCCTAAAGATTATGTTGTGCTTTAACTTAGATTTAATACTAATACTATACTAGCTTATGTAAAATATAGGAATCTTATAACAGTATAGTTCCATTTACCCCTCATCTTTCTTTGTGCTATTTTTGTAATTCATGTATATGTGAATCATATATATCATATAATCATATATAAATATATCATATATACATATATATGAAACCTCTACATTTCTTATGAACCCCTCAATGTGCTGTCATAGTATTTTCAAACTAATACATTTCTTTAAAAAAGTAATGATAGAAGAATATAGTACTTTATATTTCTCACTTATTTACTTTTTCCCATGTTCTTCATTCCTTCCTTCTGATCTAGATTTTTGTCTGGCAGTATTTGTTTTTGGCTAAGAACTTTCTTAGCATTTTTTATAATGAAGTATAGTGAAATCAGCTGTCAACAAATTTTTTTAGTATTCATTTATCTGAAAATCTTTTAATTTCACTTTGTTATTTGAAGTTATCTTTGCAAATTATACTTTACATAAAATGGAAAAATCCTAAGTATATAATTAGATAAATATTGACAAATGTCTGCAACCATGAAACCACCACAGCATTCAAGACTCAGAATATTCTTATGGTCAGGGTGGCAGTCTACCCTCAGTTCTTGGTGTGCTCTTGACTGAAGAATGACCAGATATACCAAAGTGTCAAGTCCAGACTATTATCTTGGAAAAATCACCAGCAGGGACAATACCATGGAGTAACTCCAGGCAGGAAGCGATTTAACACCAGCAGCTCTTTATTGTAGAACAAAACGTATCTGTCTCCACTACTTGAAGAGAGACAGATCAACTCACTCACCAACCCACTCACTTCCTCTGACTTCTAGGATTGTTTCCTTTCATTAGCCCAGTCTGGGGGAGGGTTCTTGGGAGGTGTAGGATGTTATCAAATGATCAACAGGTGTCCTCAAAATTCCATCTGCTTATATGAGCTCCCTCTAAGAAAGCCCATGGTGGGGGGCTGGGGGGTGGGGGGTTGGGGGGTGGGGCCATGAACTGCAATGCAGATTCCAGCTAATGGCATATTCATTACCCTTAGGTTACTCGAGGTCACTTTGTAAGTCTTATCATGCCTGGGCTGGGGAATTCCTAGATTGTTAAGCATTCCCTCCTTCCCCAGGGGTAGCAGTTGCTTGGGTTAGGATTAAGGGTGGGGCAGCACCAAAATGGAGAGCCAGCCCTTATCCTTCTTCCCAGGTAGAGCAATGCTCAAGACAGCGCCGAAGGTGGTCACCCTTGTCTCTAGAAGAGCCAGAGTTCCTAACTATCTACCTAACATTATTACTGCAGGAAGTTCCTCGTACCCCTTAAGTTCAGTCCCAGACTACCCCTCACTCAAACAATTCATCTGATTTATATCACTATACACTATTTTCCATACTCTGGAACTTCATATCAATTGAATCATGATGTCATCTTTTGTCTAGCTTCTTTCACATGATCCTTTTGAGGTTGATCAATAAATCAGCATTTCATTACATTATTGATGAGGAGTATTTCATTTTAAAAATATATCATAATTTGTATATTCCACTTATGGAAGGATATTGAGATTATTTTTATGTAGGACTATACTGAATAAAAAAGAACATGTGTGTATAAGTCTTGTGGAAGTATATTGTTATTTCCTTTGGAAAAATACCTGGGAAAGGAATTTCTGGGTCCTATGATAAGTATATGCTTAACTTTAAAGAAACTACAGTTTAAATTCACCAAAGTTGTGGTACCATTTTATACTATAATACTATTAGCAAAATATTAGAGTCTAGTTGCTTCAGGTTCTGGCCAATTTTTTTTTCTTTGAGACAGTCTCGCTCTGTCACCATGGGTAGAGTGAAGTGGGGTCATCATGCTTATTGCAACCTCAAATTCCTGGGCTCAAGCGATCCTCCTGCTTCAGCCTCCCAGGTAGCTGGGACCACAGGCCCATGCCACCATGCAGGGTTAATTTTTCTATATTTGGTAGAGATAGGATCTAGCTCTTGCTCAGACTGATCTCAGACTCCTGAACTCAAGCAATCCTCCCACCTCAGCCTCCCAGAGTGCTAAGATTACAGGTATGAGCCACCACACCCAGCCCAATATTCCTTTAATTGTATCATTCTAGTGGTTGTGAGATAGCACTATGTCATTATGGTTCCATTTTGCATTTCCCTGATACTGATGCATTTGAACACCTATTCTCGTGCTTATTGAGTAGTCCCATGTCTTTTTTGTATAGTGTCCAAAAAGACTTTTGCTCATTGCTTTTGTGTAGATTTTATCTTCTTAATATTGAGTTGTACGAGATGGTTATATATTGAGTTGTACGAGATGGTTCTGAATATAAATTCTTTACCAAATGAATGTATTGCAAATATTTTCCTGTAGTCTGTAACTGGAATTTTCATTTTCTTAATAGTGTCTTTTGAAGGGCAAAAGTTTTAAATTTTGAGGAAGTCCAGTTCATCTATGTTTTTCCTTTTAAATTAGTAAAATTTTGTTTCTAAGAGATTTTTGAAAACCTCGACAGTATAAAGATTTTCTGCTATTTTTTTCTAGAAATTTTATGTTTGTATCTCTAATATGTGTCAAATGAATTTTATATATGAGGTAGAAGTGAAGGTTAGTTTTTTCCCCATATGAATGTCTAGTTGTTGCAAGGCTACTTGTTTGAATGACTGTCTTTTACTCATGAAATTATGTTGATACTATTATTGAATATCAACTGACTATTAAGTCTAATTCTGGACTCTTCAGTTTTTGCCAATTATCTATAAATTTACACCAATATCACACTGTCTTGTATACTATAGCTTCATAGTAAGTTTTGAAGTCAGGTAGTGTAGATTCTCTAAAGTTATTCTTTTCAAAATATTTGACTTTTTTACTCCTTCACCTTTCCACATATTTTTATTTTTATTTATGTATTTATTTTTGAGATAGAGTCACACTCTCTTGCCTGGGCTAGAGTGCCGTGGCGTCGGCCTAGCTCACAGTAACCTCAAACTCCTGGGCTCAAGCGATCTTCCTGCTTCAGCCTCCCGAGTAGCTAGGACTACAGGCATGCACCACCATGCCCAACTAAATATACATATATATATATATATATATATTTCTATTTTTTTTAGAAATAAATTAGCTGGACAACTAATACTCACGCTTGCTCAGACTGGTCTCGAACTCCCAAGCTCAAACAATCTCTTTGCCTTGGCCTCCCATCCACATATTTTTAGAATCAGATTGTCAATTGCTAGGATTTTGATTGAGATTTTGCCGATCTAAAGAGTAACTTGGGGACAATGGACTTGTTATTATTAGGCCTTCTAGTTCACAAACATAGCTATTTAACTCTTTAATTTCTCTCAACGATATTTGGCAAGCTGTTACATTTATTTCTGTTTTAAAATGAACTATGCTATGGGAAATAAAATCACTTAAAATGCAATTTTCTTTTTTAAAAATGTATTATTATTTTTTTTATTTCAGCATATTATAGGGGTACAAATGTTTACGTTATGTGTGTTGCCCTTGCCCCTCCCCACACCCCGAGTCAGAGCTTCAAGCGTGTCCATCCCCCAGATGGTGCGCATCTCACTCATTATGTATGTATATACCCATCCCCTCCTCCCCTGCCCATCAGCCCCACACTTGATAAATGTTATTCCTATATGTCCGCTTAGGTGTTGATCCGTTAATACCAGTTTGCTGGTGAGTACGTGTGGTGGTTATTTTTCCATTCTGGGGATACTTCACTTAGTGGAATGGGTTCCAGCTCTATCCAGGAAAATACAAGAGGTGCTATATCAACATTGTTTCTTATAGCTCAATAGAACTCCATGGTATACATGAATTGTACTGTTAGGGTATATAGAAATACAACTTATTTTTGCATTTTGACTTTGTATCCTATAATCTTGCTAATCTAACTTGCTAATTCTAGTTGTTTTGGGTAGAATATTTTTTTTATTTTTAATGTAGATAATAATTCATATAGCTGTCATATGATAGATTACAATATTAAATCCTGAAAAGAACTCATCCTAGTAGGCTCTATTTTCTTTATTTCACAAAAATAAAACGAAAATGAGGCTCAAAAGTGTTAACTGATTTCCCTGAGGCAGATCCCAGATGTTAGAGTTGGGATTCAAACCCCAGAGCCAGAGCTTCTTTCACTGTGCTGCTCCTAGAGGCTCCATCCTCTGGGCTTCCCAGCATGGAGCTGCTACAAGAAAGTAGTGTAACTTGTTCGCTCTCAGTTAGGGGTGGCGTGGCAACTCAAACTTTTAGTCCCTCTGTGCATGTCCAAAGACCACAAAGATGCCACCTGGGAGGACTGACTCTATGGTTACAAATAAGTTTTAGGTGCACTTGCAAATATAGAATCCACAGATAACGGGGAAAGACTATATTTAACACCCTAAATCCAAATGAGAGCACTTAAAAATAAGTAAAGGTAGAGATAAGAAGAAATTCAAGCACTGAATCTGGAGGCAACAACACACACTCACACCAACCTATGAAGATTGGGGGCTGAGGAGAGAGGGGAGGACTGGGAAGGGAGAACAGCACGCAGCACAGTTATCTGTGAAAAGCCACCAGTAAGTCAGGAGGAAAACTAGAAGAGTGTCTTAGAAGCTAAATGAAGAGAATTTCAGGAAATGACCAAAGTGAGCAAAATGAAGGAAATACAGATTTTGACCACATGGAAGTTGTTGGTAATCTTGACAATAGTAGTTTCAGTGACTGAGATTAAGCCAGATAATATTTCAGCTCTCTATGTCTGCCTAACAAACTACACAAAATTAGTGGCATAAAACAACATTTTTTTTTTTAATGCTCATGATTCTATGAGCCAGAAATTTGGTTTGGACACAGTAGGGACAATTTGTGTGCCATGTGTGCAGTTTAGTTGGCATGGCTTTAATGGTTGGAGTTGGCCAGGAAGCTTGGCTGGGCCACATGTCTGGACTTTGATTCTTTCACCCTGGCAAATGCTGGAGCCGGATTGTCCACGTTAGGTGGAGGGGGCCGTGGCCAGGAGCTGAGCACCGGCTGGCATGGCTCTTGCTCTCTTTGTCTGGATTGGGCTTCTTCACAGCACAGCTGTCTCATACAGCTGGCCATTTTTGTCTCCGGCTGCTCTCTCCATTACTTATCAAGGAGATAAAGAAGGAAACTGAAAGGTTTCTTAGGATTGAGCCTCAGAAGTCACATACATAGTCTGGAATTTAGGGATAAGAAACAACTGGAAAGACAAAATCACTGTGGATAAGAGTAAATGAGATTTCGTGTGCAAATGGAGAGGTTGTAATTAGCTTGCCGCTTAGTAGGTTTATTCCTTGCTACAGGAGGGAAGGTAGAGCACATGGGCATGATGTCGTTAGGGTGGGAATTTGGTAATGGAAGATAAGAAGCTTTTTTTCAATTTGATGTTATTTTCTCAGCTAGATGAGAAGAAAAATCAACAGGTGAAATGGGGAAAGTCAGTGGGCTTGAGCTAGAAGAATATGGGATGTGTTGTTCTGGTGATTAGTTGTGTAACTATGTGAAACAAACAAACAAAAAAACATGAAACAGCAGGCCTTCAAAAGATATCTGTCTTCATGATCAAATCCCTTTTCTTTATTACCAGTACCACCTCTAGCTCTTCCTCTCTAAGGAAATTTTCAAAATAGAGGTAACATACTTTTAGTTTCCCCTATTTCCATATCTAAATTTCTAATATAGTGAAAATTAATTTGCGAAGATTAAGACAAATGAGCAAGAATGATTGGATTTTGTTTTTAAAAATTCTTTATATCTCATTAAAATCTACTCTGAGACAATACCACTGAGCTGGTGGGAGATCCAAACTCTTTCATTTTAGGGAGACCTTACTGTACCCTAAGGTCACATAACCTGAGATACAATGTTACTTATTATGGGGTATGGCCTGCCTGTTTTAACTCCCTTATGTCACCTTCTAGAACTTTCATTACTCAAGGACTCCTTTAAAGATAGTTCCGCCGCTCCTCACATCATGGAAATCTACACAAACCTGGTGCTTCAGGGCTCTGTGTGTAGCTTTTGCAAGAGCACTGTGTTCTGTCCCCTACCTCTGAGATCTTTCTGCTTACTGAGATGAAGCCAGGAAGCAGAGTGAGATTTTATCTTCTTAAGGACCTACCAAGACCATCCCCTTGAACAGTCTGTACCTCATCCCATCTCTGTATCCAGCTCTGCCCTGGACAGCAGGCTGTCCTAGCTCCTCCCTAACCAAAGGGTCCTGGAGGATGGTCCTCCTATTACATCACTTTTATAGATTAAACATTATTTTTTCATATTTATTTGCTCATTCGTTTCTTTGCTAGACGTCATGTTGGAACAACAGCACAGTTATCTGAAGTACTAGTCCTTTGAAACCCACTTCCTATAGGGAGAATATTTTATATCAATAGAGGCTCACAAAAGAACCACTCCATCTCACAACCAGTGTAAAGGAAGGCACAGAATGGGTTATATGAAATAGCTGACTGGTTGAATTCAGTGTTTATCATGTTAGGTGTTGTGATCAGTTATATACTATTTGGTATGTTGTATTGCCACTTGATGGTACTAAAATTAAATACCCACCTTACAAAGTCTTTTAGGAAACATTATATTATTTACTCCTAAAATAATTCTACAAGAACAAACATTATTTGTTTCTTCATTTTCTTCTTTTTGTAGATAAAAGCCCTTGAAATTTTTTGAAATATGCTGGTTTACATAGGAGGCAATAATTCCTGAAGGACTGATTCAAATCTAGTTCCTCTGTCCCCAGGGGAAAAAAAAATTATATTTCCACCACAATCACATTTAAGCCCATTCTCAAAATAAGGTACAATGTATGACTTTAGAGGTCTTCAAAACTGAATTTGCAAAAAGGAAGAGATGGGCAACCCTCACCCTCATGGTGGCCTCAGGAGCCACCACGTGCTTCTCTGTTCGCGTGGAGGGAGGCAGCGGCCCCAACATTCTAACGCCCTGCGCGGAAGGATGAGGATTGTAAGCTTATTTCATATTAGCATTCATTTTATAGATTTTCCTCTGACTAGAAATATCGCTTCAACTCCACTCACCATGGCAACAAAACAGCTGAAGATTCTTACAGCTTGCCTAGTGAGGAAAAATACTTGAAAATATCCTTTGATGCTAAAATTGGTTTTGTTTTCACAGTGCCGCATGAAGAAACTGAGGGATGAGGGATCTCACCATACATTTCAAAAGATGGATTCACCCAGCAGGAGCATTGCGGGTGCACCAGAAAGAGAGAAAAAGAATGAAAGAACAAAAGTAAAAGAAGAAAAGAAGGAAGAAAGGCAGGAAGGCAGGCCACAGCAAGTTTATATCCTTGACACATTTATCCACATGTGCTCCCACAAATCATTCTCCATTTATCTCATTGCACTCACTTTGCTGTTGGCTATTTCCTGTTTATGTGGCTCTCTCTTACAACTGGATTATGATTCCCTTGAGGGCACAGACTGTGCCTTGTTCATCTTTCAACTCCCATTGTTCTTTTTAAGTGTGTGTTGGCTAAAAGAATAAATTAAGATTTTTATTGAAGAATCAAAAAACATAGAAACTAAATAATGGTTAACTTCAAACAACTTTAGAAATCTTGGCATGAAAGGAATTGTAAGAATAGAGCTTTTCTTGAATGTATTATTTCTGGCAAAACATAACCTGTCCATTTTCCTCTTTCTCCCAGGATTGGTTGTAGAATTCTTCTGTCCAAGGGTATTTGCAGAAGGAGTTAATACCAGATTGAATTAAACTAAGCATATTTGGAAAGATAAATGTGTTGACACATAAGTTAAGGTCTACAAAGTCATACTGAAATGATCGTACTTTTTATCATAAACCTTGATTATGTATGTAATTAATTACAGATCTTTAAAAAACGGGTAAGTGGCAGATTAGAATATTTCCTGTGAAGAAAAAAGGGTTTCCTAGGAACTTAGAGTCTGATGACCATGTTGATATTACCGTGTTCTTGGCCCACTGGCTCCTAGTTATCACAAATAACAGTCTATATTTGGGGAGAGGTACGGCAGTGACATATTGTCACATGCTTGACAATCAGCCCTCCAGGAGAAAAACATAAAGCCCACATTTGTATTGTTTGCCAATTTCCATGGTGTAAATACTCCCTCCTACTATGACCAAATTCAAGATATCAACACTACATAATTGAATGCAGAGTTGGGAATAAGTGTGCAATGGTACAACATGATGTACTAGCACATCATATAGATACAATAGATGTAAATAATCTCAAGAGTATCGAAAGTAGTAAAATGATCAGGAAGTGAGGAGTCTTGAGTATTTATTTTTGTTTTGATATAATTAAACTTTATATCAATTAATTGTAATAAAGACTGTGTTTAAAAACTTTAGTAGTCATCTCTCTCCCATGTAGACAGGAGTGAGCTCCAGCACACCACAAGGTATTTGATCTGTGGTTTTGCCTTAGATTACAGCAAGACATGGGTATGTTGTGATATTGTTTAACATAGCACCTCTTGGCCTGAGTAAAAAGGTATGTGGTCTTTCCTTCATTGTGCAATGGTGGCACAGGCACATAGCACCAGGTGTGCTAGGCACTAACTATAGAACAAGGGCTACTGAGGAAACATAAAGGCAGAAGAATAGCCAAGTGCAATGTTTCCGTGTTCTCTTGTCATTTTGCGGAGAAGCAGCTTGTGTTGGGCAGAGCTTATCACACCAAGGAAATATGCCAATAGAAAGATCCAACCCTCCACTTCACTCTGATTATAGATAAAGGAGGGTGGAGGACATGCAGTCTACTGTGTAACAATGGGTGCTTTCTGCTCAGACTATGACTTCCTTTGGAAATAAGAGTTTCTGAAGGTGTTCTTCCATTGAATCCACTTGGACATGCTGAGCCAGAGCCTCACTAGAAGGGGAGGAGGACAGGAGAATCTAGAGCATTCCAGATGTCCTTTTCTTCACCCCACACCAACTTAGATGATTCCCAAAGTGAAATAAATGAGATCATGCAATATAATTAATTGTTTCTTCTGTTAGGCTAAATGTTACTTTTCCCAAGTCATCCAATTTTCTTGCATGATGTAGATAGATCCCAGAAGATGTTGGGTGTCCTTATGAGGTAGGTAGTAGGGGTAAGGCTTTCTTGTGGGTTCTGATTGTTGAAGGGAAGGGTGATGTCACAGGCAAAGCTGTGCCACTGATGGCCTGGCCAGAAGATGGAAAGAGGGAGTAGAGGTAACAGAGAGGGTTGTGGAACCAGCAAGAACTCAGGTGAGTAATGTCAGCTTTGGGAGATGGCCCAAAGAGGCCATCAGTTTAAGATGGCTTCATTAAACTAAGAGGAAATGGGCTACCTGGTTCTCCAGCTAGAGTCTTTAGTACAATGTCTAGGAAGTGACTCTAGAGAGAAGATCTCTCTAGAGTAGTTGGTTGGTGTGATTTTCCTCCCCACTGCTTTTTGTTCTTTGACAAAATTAGCTAATGATTTGTGGACTTTGTTGTATCTTATTTTTTCTTTAAAAATCAAGCTCTTGAATGTATTTCTTTTGACAATTTTATCAATTTCTGCCTTTATTTTTTATTGATTCTGACCTTTTGCTCTGTTTAATTTTATTTTTTTCTCTTTTTGTTTTATTTTGTTATTATTTTTCTAATTCTTTGAGTTGGATGTTTGGGTGATTATTTCTTCTTAATTGAGAATGCACTTATGGCTATAAGTTTTTTTTCTTGAGTGCGGTTTTGGCTCTAATGTAATATAATATTTTATTAAAATTATCTTGGTGATATTGTGCAATATGGTTTTTTCCTCACTGCCACTACCCTTCCTCCCTCCAGCTTTAACCAAAAGTCATTTAAAGAGAGTGTTCAATTTTTACACAGTAGGATATTTTATTTTATAGTTTCTTCATTTATTGTTATATTTTGATTAAAAATAATACATTTCCTTCTATTATGGATAGTTTGAGTATTTCTTTGTCAATTTTTGTAGCTATTTCAGGATGAATGACCACTCTGCTTACAAGAGTCAATACAGGTAAGGATTGCTGAATATAATACATAAAGCCTCTATAAGGCTAAATCAACCACTGCTTAATTATCTAAAGGATATAGCTGTATAAACATAATACCGGTAGGTAGAAAAAAAATCAACAATATTTACCAGAGAAAGCAAAGCTGCAGATGATGACATGTGAGTGAATAAAGGTCATATTAGAACTCCTTAAAGTGTAAGAATTTCTCCCCAGATCCAGGTTGGTATATATTAGCTTTATAAATCCTGCGAGTAGTCAAATCTGAATCCATGCCAGAGAACATCTCACCTGGGCCAGGTGTGCTTCATCAATCTCTGAGCTATCCTGTGCAATTTATCGCTGCTAGGAAACAGTGACCTCAGACATACAGAAGTCTTCATTCATCACCTACAGACATGGGTTGTTCAATCTGGCATGAATCAATTCTTGAATGTAGTGTCTGAGAACCAGGATAGGGGACAATATTCCAAACAGCTAGAAGAGTAATGTGTAAAATGCCTTAGACAAGTTGTAGCAGTCCTTGGACTTGTGGTTGGGCCTTTGTTCACTTAACAAAAAGGCACATTCTGTTTTCATAGTATAGAATTCGCGTAACATTGGGTAGATATCTTTACTCATCAAATTATCCAGGTCTTATTTATCACTATTTTGTCCACATCTGATGCCACAAGCAAGATATGAATCAACTTGCCGACTACATTGTTTCTATTTATCCTTGCATTGCCTGCTTTGTTTTATGACTGTTTATATTTTATTATATGCATAGATATTCGTAACTATTAGATTTTGGTTGTGGACTGCACATTTAATCAATATAAACTGCCTTTCTTTGTGCCCTATATTATTTAATAACTCTAAATTTAACACTGACTAGTATTATGACTCTTGATTTCAATTTGTGTATGGCATGCTTTGCCTATCTGACTATTCTGAGTCACTTTGTTTTAATTATTTACATACAATATACAGTTGTATTTTATACTGTTAATTCCATCTGGGAGTGTTATTCATTTACTAGATAAGTTGAAGTAATTGAAGTCTCTTGATGTGGTTTATGTGGTTGTTCCGGTTTTGCAATAGTATTTTGTTATATTTTTGTTGTAATTTTTTTAACTGTTTTTTAACTTATTGTCTGTGTTGTTGTTTGTGTGTTTTAGCACTGGTTTTTTTCTGATCATTTGGAAGATCTGAAATTTGTTTCTATCGGTCAACTTTACAACTAAAACTTTATGTTATATATCCCCTAATTTTACTTTTTTTTGACCTACATCAATTAATTATGTAAAGTCAGAAACCAATACCAGAGATATCTTTTAAATAAATTCAGAATTAATAATTGATGTCACTAAATAGTAATTATGCAGCAAGATTAAATTATTTTAGTTATAAAGCCTTCTGCCTACCAGATTATTTTTTCTACATTACAAATTTTGCTGGTACCCCAGCATGTGTATGCTTCTGTGGACATTTCTCTAATCAGTTCTCAAGTAGACAAGGGAACTGGAGGTCATAAGTGGGGCTTCACTGAATTTTGATATCATGAAACATGATAGCACAGAATGAAAACAAGTGACAGTGTGGTTGGCATAATTTAATTTTGCTTCTTTTGCTGACTGAAGCTTTCTTCCTACGATTGAAATTTCCCTCCATTCCTGGTTTACACTTTCATCTCCCTCCCATTCTTCGTCTCTGACAAATCTGGAGCTTCTGTAGCTTGTTCGTCCTTCCTTCTTGCCTGTCTCCAGACCCTGACCTTCTGCTAGGTTATTGAGGTGTGGCGCCCATCACACTTCAGCTCAACTTTATAAAAATAATGTCATGAAAACTGGAACAGGAAGTAGAGCATTATAAATACTAAGAACATGCTCAGAATCAAAATTTGATTCTCAATTATTAATTACTACTCAGGCATTTAATCTTATGAAGCACCAGAGAAGCATCAAAGGCTCCAAAATTTTATACATATAAATTCAAGGATAAAGAGCTGAGCACAAGCACAAATGATATATATTTTTCTACGTATCTAAGTGAAGAACAAAAGATGACTATCAAGCTTTTTCAAGTATTACTTTATAATACTTAGTAAAGCATTACATAATTAGAAGAAAAGTAATGTATTTATGAGAAATATTTTTTCATAATTTTTATGCATTTATTCATTCACTGATTCATTCAATATAGATATTCTAAGGGATGTGTCATAATCTGAATACGACATAACCTTTTAAATACTTTTATAATTTTAGTAACAAAAGTAATTCATGTACTTACAAAAAATATGTCAGAACCCTGGGTTTTGGCACCAAAGATGCCGGGGTGAGAGTCTGCCTTGAGTTCTTAGTGTGGTCTTAGCGGAATAATGACCAGACACACCAAAGAGTCAAGTCCAGACTATTATTCCAGTGCTCTGACTCCTGGCTTGGAAAAGTCAACAGCAAGGCCAATACCACGGAGTAACTTCAGGCAGGGAGCAGTTCCACAAGAGCAGCTCTTTATTACAGAATAAAACAGGACTGTTTCCGAGAGTGGACAGAGACAGACCGATAGACCTACTCACTTTCTACTGACTTCTGGAATTGTTTCCTTTTACTAGCCTAGTCTGGGGGAGGGTTCTTGGGAGGTGTAGGATATTATCAAACGATCAACAGGTGTCCTCAAAATGCCATCTGTGTATATACAAGCTCCCTCTAAGAAAGCTCACCTGGGGGTAGGGTTGAGGGTGGTGAACCACAATGCAGATTCAAGCTAATGGCCTATTAGTTACCTTTAGATTACTCTAGGTCACTTTCTAAATCCTATCTCACCTGGGCTAGGGAATTCCTAGATTGATAAGCATTCCCTCCTTCCCCAGGTGTAGCAGTTCCTTGGGATAGGATTAAGGGTGGGACAACACAAAAATGGAGTGCCCGCCCTTATCCTTCTTCCCAGGTGGAGCAAGTGCTTCAAACAGTACCAAAGCCAGGCACCCTTGTCCTGAGGAGAGCCAGAGATCCTATCTACCTAACAAATATATAAAAATAATGTCAAAAGAAGAAAGTGTAAAATACATATATTAATAGCAGATAGATAGATGGCTAGTTATACAGAATTACCATTGTATTTATTGTATGATATAGCCTTTCATTTTTTTCTCATACAAAACCAAAAATATATATTAAATATTTATATTATGTTTACATATTCTTTCTTAGGCTTTTTTCACTTACTATGAGATATAATAATTTTCCATATCATTAAATGGCTAAATCAATGCTTTATAGCAATCTATTAAATAGATAAATCTAATTTATTATTTTTTACTTCTCTCTCTCTCTCTCTCTCTCTCTATATATATATATATATATTTTTCCCCCAAATATTAAGAGAGTACAAATGTTTTTGTTATATGGCTTGAGTCAGGGCTATAAATATGTCATTCACCTGAATAGTGTTGATTGTACCTGTTAGGTGCATTCTTGCTCCTCCCTTTCTTTCCTCTCCCTCTTCTTGCTTGATTTCCAGTGACTTTTACTTCCCTGTGTGCACTTGTGTGCTCTTCGATCAGTTCCAATTTATTGGAGAGTCTCTGTGGTATTTGTTTTTCCATGCTTGAGATACTTCCTTAGGATAATGGTCTCCAATTCCTTCCAAATTGCTGCAAAAGGCATTAATTCATCCTTCTTTATGGCTGAGTAGTACTCCTTGCTATATATATATATACCACATTTTGTTAATTTACTCATTAATTGATAGAGGCACATAGGCTGAATTTCAGATCTTTGCAATTGTGAATTGTGTTTCAATAAACATTTGAGTGCAGATGTCTTTTTGATAAAATGACTTCTTTTCCTTTGGCTAGTTACCTAGTAGTGAGATTGCTGGATTGAATGGTAATTCTATTTTTAGTTCTTTGAGAAATCTCCATACTATTTTCCACAGGGGTTGTACTAATTTGCAGTCCCACTAACAGTGTAGAAGCATTACTTTCTCTCTGCATCTACTCCAGCATCTATTGTTTTTGGACTTTTTAATGAAAGTCATTCTAACAGAAGTAAAGTGATATCTCATTATGGTTTTAATTTGCATTTCCTTAATGATGAATAACGTTGAACAATATTTCATATGATTATTGGCAATTTGTCTATCTCCTTTTGTTCATGTCTTTTGCCCACTTTTTAATGCATTTTTTTTCCTTGCTGATTTGCTTGAGTTCATTTTAGATTCTGGATATTTGATTTATTGGATGTGTAGTTTGCAAATATTTTCTCTCATTTTGCAGGTTTTCTATTTGTTCTGTTGATTATTTCCTTAACTGTGCAGAAGCTCTTTATTTAATCAGGTCCCATTTATTTTTGCTGTTGCTGTAATTGCCATTGGGGTCATGGTCATTAATCCTTTCCTAGACTGACATCCAGAGGAGTTTTCTCTACATTTTCTTCCAGAATTCTTATGTTTTCATGTCTTACACTAATCCAGATTGAATCCATTTTTGTAAGTGCTGAGAGATAGGGGTCCTGTTTCATTCTTTTGCATGTAGCTACCCATTATTGAATAGGACTTCTTGAAAGCCATATATGATAAACCCACAGCTGACATCATACCGAATGGGAAAAGTAGAAAGCATTCCCACTAAGAAGTGGGACAAGACAAGAGTACCCACTGTACACTTTTATTCAACATAGTACTAGGAGTCCTAGGCAGAGCAATTGGGCAACAAAAAGAAATAAACAGTATCCAAATCAGGAAAATGGAGGTCAAAGTGTCACTTTTTGCTGACAATATAATCTTATATCTAGAAAACCCCAAAAATTCTACCAGGAGACTCTTGGAATTGATAAATAAATCCAGCAAAATTTGAGGTTACAAAATCAATGTACATACTTAGTAGCATTTCTATATACCAATAACAGCCAAACCGTGAGTCAAATCAAGGACTCAGTGCCATTCACAATAGCCACAAAGAAAATAAAATACCTAGGAATGCACTTAACTGAGGAGGTAAAAGATCTCTACAAGGAGAACTATGAAACACTGAGGAAACAAATTGTAGGTGACACAAACTAGTGGAAAAACATATCATGCTCATAGATCGGTGGAATTAACATTGTTAAAATATCCATACTACCCAAATGATTCACAGATTCAATTCAATTTCCATTAAAATATCAATGGTGTAGTTCACAAATCTAGAAAAAATAATTCTATGCTTGCTTCATTTGGAACCAGAGAAGAGTCCAAATAGCCAAAGTAATCTTAAGCAAAACAAAAAACAAAAACAAAAATTCCAAACCTGGAGGCATCACATTACCAGACTTCAAACTATACTATAAGGGTATAGTAACCAAAACAGCATTAATTGATACACAAATAGAGACATAGACCAATGGAACAAAAATAGAAAACCCAAATATAAAACCATCTACTTACAGCCAACTGATCTTGACAAAGCAGACAACAACATACACTGGGGAAAAGAAGCTCTATTCATTTAATTTCTGTTAATGGCCCAATCACTTGGCACCTTTAGACTCTTCTGCATTATGAACAACTGGTCTACGAACTTTGTAGATTGTACATCCTTCCAGTAAAAGTTTTTAACATGAACCCAATATGCAAATATCAATTTATAAATTAGGTATGATTTTATATGCCTGTTTTTAATTTCTAAAAATAATTTTAATTATTGTTCTCAAAATTGTATAAAACACCAGAGAGAATATTTTTAAAAATTTTTTACTGTGAAAAATTCCTACAGAAAAACTTTTCTGTTCTCTATGCAGTCTATTTGCATCCTTTCCTGGTGTCCTGATTCCAGAAAAAGTCCTGCTCTTCCACAAGGCACAACTGTTCTGGGGTTCTGCTAAAACCCATCGAGGATTCGCCAATTGGTCGGGTCATAATCTGAGCATCTTTTCACCTTGTGTGACCCTTGAGAAGCATTCAGCCTACCATTCCTTGATCATTTCTTTCTCAGCATTTCAAAGGTCTACTCTATGCCGGTTGGCCTAGTGCTCAGCAATGTTGCGAGAGCATTTGTACACAGAACTGCAGTGCTCTGTCACACAGACACTCCTTCTTCCTGGGACTCTGTCCCACAATGTCCAGCGCCTCAGCATTTCAGCCTTTCTACTTTTCTATCCCAGTCTCCTCCAGTGAGAATGTTGGGCTCTGTCCACATTCCCTTCTTTTTTTTTTTTTTTTTTTTTTTTTGAGACAGAGTCTCACTTTATTGCCCAGGCTAGAGTGAGTGCCATGGCGTCAGCCTAGCTCACAGCAACCTCAAACTCCTGGGCTCAAGCAATCCTGCTGCCTCAGCCTCCCAAGTAGCTGGGACTACAGGCATGTGCCACCATGCCCAGCTAATTTTTTTTTCTATATATATTAGTTGGCCAATTAATATCTTTCTATTTATAGTAGAGATGGGGTCTCGCTCTTGCTCAGGCTGGTCTCGAACTCCTGAGCTCAAAAGATCCGCCCACCTCGGCCTCCCAGAGAGCTAGGATTACAGCCTTGAGCCACTGCGCCCGGCCCACATTCCCTTCTTTATGCTCATGATTAAAAAATTCCCTCAGGCAAAAAACTGGATTACAATCCCAGGACTCACTTCATTGATGTGCTTTCCCCAACATCGCAGTCTGAGGCTGCTGATCATTTTGTCTGAAATAGTTGTTGTATGTATTCTCCCCATTTTTCTACTTTTTTATGACAGTAGGTTATGTCTTGTCCTTGTCCCTCCATTATGGCTGGGAGCACAACTCTATTAGTTTAAATTGAAGTAAGAACATAAAATTCATCGGATATGTTTTTGTTGTTGTTGTTGTTCTTGCACATGTCTGATTTGTCTTTCAAGTTTGCTCTGATGCCATTTCCTTTTGCTCAGAGAATTTTCTTGGTCCATTTCTTCAGAATGGCACCCTGGATGGTATACACTGGATGGGGCGCTTGCACGTTGGGGCAATCCCTTCTTTTACCCTGATGCATGTTTGCTGTCTTGGGTGTGTAAATAATCTCAGAGGACAGTTATGTATGGAATAATCCATAAATATTGTTCCACTTCCTTTAGCTTCCAGGATTGCAAATATTAATAAGAATCCTGATGATGTGATTCATGACCAACATGTTGAAGCACAGTCAATATTAAATAGCTTCGCCTTGTCAGAGGATTGGTACTTCATGTGATACAATTCTCAGGCAAACTGGTCCAGTTCCCGACCATTCTTCTTCTTAGCTGAGTGACATGGGGTAGTTACATAATATTTTTGTGCCTCATTTTCCTCACCTATAAAATAAGGCTATGATACCTACCTCAGAGGGTTATTGTGAGGATGAAATACACTTTTATATAAAGTGCTTACAATACTGCCTGGCATATAGTGAATGCTCAATTAACGTTAAGTAATAATGTTATTGAGAAGTCACTCCGAAGTTGCTTTGCAATAATCTGGACTAACTCATTCTTCTCTTGGAACATATTTCCTTTACCTGTTGACTGCTAGAAGAAGGAGCACCAGCCACATATTCTGCTTCCCTTTCTAATCCAAGGCCTAGCATAAGCATAAGAGAGCTAAATCTTTCTTGTTTTCTATTGTTTAAAAAGACCAATTTTGGCAGCTCAGCACATACATTTAAAAGTCTGAGTTTTTTTGTCTTTTTCCACAATATGATTATATATTTATTGTTTGTAATGGTTAAAATTTGGAAGCAATCTTCAAGTCTAAGTACAAGAAAATAGTTGATGTAATCACTCAATAGAATATTATGAAGCCACTATAAAACATTTTTATAAAACAGATATTCATATATGGTTATACTGTGATATGATGTCAAATCATAAAGGTAGAATTAGGTATATATAAACATATATTAATATTTATATCTGTATATACAAATATATAGAGAGATCATATGCTATTATCTTATGATGACTCTATATGTGTACTCAAGGAAAACAGATGTGCATCACAATTCTGCTCAGTGACTGGCTTTGGGTAATTGTTGGGGGGCTTTTGTTGGTTCAATTTATTTTTAAAAATTTTAAAAGATGAGCATATATTATTTTTAAATTTACATAAAACATTGTTTGGGCCAAGAAAAAAAGGAAGCTTTCTAGGAAGCTGTTATTTTTTTATCCTTCTATGGCTTTGGCACCACTGGTCCCATTGGTCTTCTAGGTATGTTGTCAGTTCTAAGTATGGACTCAACAGCATTTTGCTGTATTTTTGTGGAGCAATGTACATATACATATTCATATATGTTTGTATATATGTGTATTATATATTATATAAAATGTATATATAATCTACATTATTTTTATTCTTACATAGCTCTACTATGTGGTTTCTAAGTGACACTGCTTTTTCTTTTACTACTTTCTTCTGTCTCCTTTCATAAGCCTTTGGGAATAGCTCAAGGAAGAAGTAGAGGAGATAATTTGTTTTATATTGTGTGAAAACACTGACAAATGAAATAAGACAGCTTAAAAACCAACTCTTCTCTGTAATACTTTAAACTTGATACATTTCATAAACAAAAACCAATCTTGTTTGCAAAGAAACAATCATAATTCCCCTGGTAATGACTCCTTGAATTCAGATTAGCCATTTGATGCAGGGCCAAAATGTCCTCAAAATGCTTCTTGTTGTCAGAATCACCAAATTTCCCTACGCTCCTCGAAATTCATTTTGAGCCCTGAGTTAGCATTAATTCAGGCCATCAGACCCCATATACTGTGATTTTTGGCCACAAATTTCCCATCATTAGGAAATGACAAGTTAAAAACACATAAAACATTAAAGAGTTTTAATCCATCAATTATGAAATTATCATAGTTTCTCCATTTTACTAATCATTTTCAGTGGAAAAAAGTTTCAGAATGATTTGTCATGATTTGACATTGCCATTCATTTCAATTCATCATTTCCTGTTGGTGTTAAAATCATGAATGTAGACTACTTAAATGCTCTTTTATTCTCCTCTTTATCCTCACAGCTGACAACTCTATAGCACACCTTTGTTGCTCCTAGACTACTGTAACAGACAGAGCCCTAGAGGATTGATAGACAGAGACAGACAGAAGTAATAATTATTGGGAACGTACACTCAGGTGTTTTCCAAACCTTGCTTTATTCTATGCTTTGATGAACTTCTGTGAAGGAGATATTCTGCTTCCTTTTCTAGACATAAGAAAATTAAGATTCAGACTAACTCAGGAACTCAACTGGGCTCACATAATTTACAAGTTGGGAAGCCAGCCTGCAGTTTCATGCTCATTCTAACACTCATTCTATCTTTCCTCACAGTTCAGTCAACCTCTTATCTCTATCCACTTAAATTCACCCCAAACTTTGATCCTAGATAAATGTTTCAAAAGTAGTGTTCTGAGAATACTAATCCCTGTCATGGGTCCCTTATTGCCTTCAAAACCTTCTAAAATATAGTCCCCAAACTAGCCTTGCAGACTTACCTGTCCCTCTTTAAGAACATATACATCTATTCCAATCAAGTCAAAATAATGATCACCTTACTCTCCATAACTCTTAAGATTATTTTATTCATCCAGCTTCATCACAAATATCCTGTCTATGTAGCTTATCTGGTCACTTCTCATATCCCATTGAACTCTTATAGTACTTTTAATCCCAAATTATATTATGAATTTTTTTCGTTCTTTGTATTGTCAAATTTACACCCCATTTTGTATTAAAAATGGAACAAATTAAGGTTTCCTTGAAAGATGCCCATAAGTAACAGTATTAGAGATTAAATAATTAAGAATGTTCTGTAGACTCACCTAGCTCTGAAGCCATGGAGGTGGATGTTCTCTCTTCTTTACATTTTCAACTCCTCACCTCTTTAAACAACATCTTACTATTATAGAATTATGGACTCAAGAAATGCCTATTAACTTCATCTCAACTTTTTAAAAAGCATTTCCTTAAAAATGAAGGCAGGCTAAAAACACAATTAACTATGTTTTAAATATTTTATGCTTTCTTTTTATTATTTTTCTTCTAGTGATCCTTGCCATCCTCAGAAGTTCTGCCTATTTCAAAAAAGGGAAGGATTTGATATTTAAATTTATAATATTTGCTTAAATTCATTTTTGCTTATATATGAAATTCCATTTTTAATTATTTTACTTCAGTCTTTAATTTTATAATGAAAGAAAGAGAATGTTTCCTACATTCAAGTGGACATGATCATTTTGTGAGGAAGAAAACTGTCTTCATACTGGTGAACATGCTTGTAAATCATTTTGTGACCGGGCCAGGCAGGCATTATGAGGCTGGGTGATACTTCTCTTGTACTTCCTTCCTCTCCACTTTGTAGTAATACATAACCCCGAGGGTTTTCCTCAGGGTTCCAGAGGCATTCAAGTAGTGCTCTTTAACCAAACCTTTCTGCCCATCCTGCTGTGCACTCACCTCCTTCCCTCCTGCAGCACCTCACAGACCAGTTTTGTCCCAGTGCCCACAAGTACCCAGGAAGAAAGAGGAGGAAAAGGACAAGAGCCAAAGGTCAAGGATGCCTGAGTTAGGGGGAAGGATCCAGAAAGGAGCACCCCATTAGCTACAGCTGCCATACATCTTGCATAAGGCCATATCCCTTCTTGGGAGCTCACATCCAAAGACAGACTGATCAAAGTTACAAAGGTCCATCAGTTGGATCCAACCTGAAACAATTATCAAGGGCCTTTCTGTGTCCAGAGCCTAATTCCTGGCCCCTGGCAGTTTGGGTTTCCTGAGAAGCATAATCTGTGAGGGAGTCTATAAAAGATGTTTATAAGGACAAGCCCAAGAGGGAATAATTCCTGGAGATCTAGTGTACAGCATGGTTACTATAGTTAGTAGTACTGTATTATATACTTGCAATTTGCTAAGAGAGTAGATCTGAGATGTTCTCACTACACACACAAAAATAATAAGTGTGTGAGATGATGGATGTGTAAACTAACTTGATTGTGGTAATCATTTCATAATATATGCATATATCAAATCATCACTGTGTCTACCTTAAATATATACATTGTTATTTGCCAATTATACCTCATTAAGCTGGAATAAAGGACATGCCCTTGGGACCAAACTCTGGAAGAGAAACGAAAAACAGAATGAAGAGAATCTAAGTCCCTGGCGTGTGTGTTTGTGTATATGTGCTTGGTGATGAAATATTTTCTGCTCAGTTATGACAGAAAAATGACAAAAATCAAAATGAGGCTTGATTATATATAAGTGATAGTATTTCCATTTTTATGTAATATTCTGGCATTGCTGAATGTCGGAATTACCTGTGCTCCTGATAACGTGTTTAGAAGATAGAAGTCATGTCCATGCATCACTCCTATAATTATGATTAAGTATGCCTATTTGTATACTTGCTTATTATCTGCCTCTACCACTAGGGTGTTAATTCTTCAAGGTCAAGGACATTGTCTGGACTGTCCAGCAACCTGAAGAGTTCATGTCACATAAATTATTAATAATTAATCATTAACAATTGTTTAACAGATTACCATATTAATATTGTTTTTATATGATTGAATGACTAAATGACATATTTGTATACCCAGTCTTTATTATCTGTTGTTTGCTTTTCATGGTTTACTTCTCACAGTTTATATAAATCAGACAGCATATTGCCCTGAGACACTTTTGTTAGATGATTATTGCCAGAGTGGCATATAATTAAAAAGGGTTATGTGTGCAGTAGAAACAACCAGACTGGATGCTAAGAATGACAAAATTGAGTCCCTTTACACTGAAGCACAGGCAAAATAATAGACCAAAACTGGGCTATGCTGAACAGTTAACAGAAATCGCCTGGCATCACACTCTCCTTACCGTGTGGCCCTTCTATTATAGTGTATTCCCTCATTGCCCTTCTTTACTTTGTTGTAAATTAACATTTATCTATCAACATAGTTCATTTTGGACATTAGCCCAAATAAGAGAAAGAATGTTAACTTCAGAAGAAATTATGGGAGGCTTTTTGCTGATAGCTTGTAGGAAAAGAATAAGTAGTTATGAAGGAGAACTAAGAGTCTGTATTGTTTTACATTAATCTAGTTTTAATTAATTAATTATTCCATTAATGTTGAGTAATAAATAACTAAACAAATTGGGTGCAAGTATCATAAATTTAAAGGTAAATCAATGATCTCAAAGTTCAGATTATGACACTTTCCTGGAGGTGTTAGAAAGACATTAACAGATAGATAATGCAAGAGGAAGTTTAGAAATACTGAGGATAGAATAAATTTGTCAACATTGACATGAAAGGAGTACTCAAGGACAGATAAAAAATTAAAAGAAAGAATATTATCTGAGAATTTTCAAGGATAAGAAAAAAATATTGCTAGCTGATTGAAAGTCTTCAGAGTACTCAAAAAAAAAAAAAAAAAAGTCACACCAGAAACAATTCTGTAAACTTTAAACAAATGAAAGACAAAGAATAGCATTTTAAAACCTTCCTCAGAGGAAGGAAATCTTCCTTAGATAGAAAACAAGTTCCATCAGATCAACCTCAAAATTTTCATCAGCAATTTTGATGGAAAATGAAAATGAGTAGTATTTTCAAGAGTTTAAGTGAAAAAAACTATAAAACTAGCTTTATAACCAACTCAAATATCATTGGATTAAGTAGTTAAAGACGTTTTTAGACAAGAGATCATCAAAGTACAAAAGAAAATAACTATCAATCTCAAATTCTTTGTCCAGTAAAAATATCCTTCAAAAAATCTGAAAGAAAGTTATTTTCAGATCATTAAAATTTAAGATAATCTATAATTGGAAGATGTGCAATAAAGGAAATATTAAAGGAAGTTATTCCTGTTTGATTTCATATAAAAGTATGGACATGGAAAATAAAGTAACAGAAAGCAACATAATGGTTAAAAAAAAAGTTTTTAGCCTTTAAAGGCATGAGATGGTTTGCCATACAAAAGTCTGATTTATAAACACTCTTGGGGATGGTGCTTTAGTAAGAAGTGAGCAACATCGTGGGTGAACACAGTTAATGGAAATGAGGTCTTCACATAACTTAGCAAATTTAATGTTTTCTCATGCACAAAGATATAACAAAACAAACAGAGCAAGCAACAAACACATATCCTTAACAAATTCGATCTACAATTCTAGATGTTATTATAATATGCGCTGGTGAAGGAGGGGTGGAGCATGCAAGAGTGGGGAAGGGAGTGGGTGTGAGAACTGGCCAGTGTACTCCTTGTCCTGCAGGGATCATATGGACAATGATAAACTGAAATTGGTGGCAAAATAATTTTGCTATCCATTGAGGAATAAGAAAAAGGAGTCCTAAGATCGAAAGTTTCAAGAATCACCACTTTCAAGCACTGAAAATGATTGAAATAGGATGACGTAAATCATCACAGCTAAATCTAAAAACAATCCTGAGGGGACACAGAGCAGATCAGAGAAGAAACCACACAGGGCAGTCCAGTTTTATAAACTCACAAGAAACCAGAACTAAAATATGTACATATTATTTAGGGGTATCTACTACTGTGATAAATCTACAAATAAATAAGAGAAAATAGTTATGGCAAATTGAGAAAAGTGTTACAGTTGTGAGAGAGTGGTAGGAACAAGATCAGGGAGTGGCCCACAAGGATTTCTGAAGTACTAATATGTTTACTTCTTTAGCAAAGAGTTGGCTCATGAGGTTCATTTTATTGTTATTTTTAACTTTTCATATATGATACTCACACATATTTATGTATATTTCCTTTTAATACTAAATACAATCACTGCGTTTTCTCTGTGCATGATTATTTTTCTGTACAGTGAAGGAAACTATCACAAGAACAAACAGACAACCTACAGAATTGGGAGAAAATATTTGCATGCTGTATATCCCATAAAGGGCTGATAACTAGAATCTATATAGAACTCAGGAAAATCAGGAAGAAAAAAACAAACAACCCCATTAAAAATTGGGCAAAAGACATGTACAGAAACTTTTCAAAAGAAGATAGATTGATGGCCAATAAACATATGAAAAAATGCTCAATATCTCTAATCATCAGGGAAATGCAAATCAAAACCACAATGAGATATAACTTAACTCCAGTGAAAATGGCTTTTATCAAAAAGTCCCCAAACAACAAATGCTGGCGTGGATGCAGAGAGAAAGGAATACTCATACACTGCTAGTGAGACTGTAAACTAGCACAACCTCTCCAGAAAGTAGTATGAAGATACCTCAAAAAATAAAAGTAGAATTACCATTTGATCCAGCAATCCCATTACTGGGTCTTTACCCAAAGGAAAAAAAGACATTCTATAAAAAAGACATCTGTACTCGAATGTTTATAGCAACACAATTCACAATTGCAAAGATGTGGAAACAACCCAAGTGCCCATTAATACATGAGTGGATTAATAAAATGTGGTATATGTATACCATGGAGTACTACTCAGCCATTAAAAAATGGTGAACTAATACCTCTTGTATTATCCTGGATGGAGCTGGAGCCCATTCTTCTAAGTGAAGTAAAACAAGAATGGAAAAACAAACACAACATGCACTCACCATTAAATTGGAACTAATCAATCAACACTATTGTGCACATATGAAAATAGCATTCATCAGAAATCAAGCAGATGTGGCAGAGGAGTGGATGCGTAAATTGACACCTAAGGGGTACAATGAACACTATCTGGGGGATGAGCACACTTACAAGTTTGACTCAAATTATACAAAAGCAATTTATATAACCAAGATGTTTGTACCCCCGTAATATTCTAAAATTAAAAAAAAGAATAAACTAAAAATGGACCAAAAGTCCTCCAATGAATAAGCATCAAGGCTGGAATTTAAGCCCACTGTTCTCTGAAGCCTTTATATCTGTGCTGTCTACATTTAGTGTGCAAATGATTTGCACCACAATCCTTAGTTCTGGCTGCTGTTTTCAGAACATGATATTGCCACTTGTTTGTTTGTTTCTTCTGTTTGCATTCAGACTGTCCTATACATTATAAGATTAGTTTAAATGAATCAACCTATTATTTACCTACTCTAAGATTCCAAGTGATGTCATTCTTCAAGGTTAGAAATAGATATTTGAGTCAGTGCAAAGTCTGTATCAACAAACGCATAGATGGTCGGGGGTGGTTGATGGGGTGTCGGAGGAAGGAGTGCATGACTCAGTCTCAAAACAGCATTTTAAAAAATCCCATTTGAGATGTAGATTAAACCAGGAGCCTAAACTTTTAACTGATATATGGAGCTTGTCTCAATAATATTCTGATATATTCTGCGCACCATGTTAGTGAATCACTAGGGAGATATTTTCATGACAAAAATGTATTGAGGGAATATGAGGGCAAACTGCCTACCTTCATTTATGCCAAAGATACCGAATGTTAGAAATGCAAACAGACTCTTTTCCCTGCACGCCTAACACTATGCAAATACAAACTTAGGAAAAGGCCCAATACAATATGTAACAGAAAAGTAAATAAGCAAGCACAATCTCTTGACATATTTTGTGGTTCAGTAATACTAGTCTTCTGTTTACAAAGGAATTTCAAAGTTCTGGTCTTCATATTTATACTCTGCTGCAAGATGTCTGAGTTGGAAGGGCTTTTTTTTTCCTGGTGTGTTTTTACACAAAACTCACATGAGATTACGGATCTAAAATAAATATAAATATTTGTGAAAGCCTGCATGAATATGGGTAACCTTTATTATGTAAAGAACATTAGCCAACACTGCAAGCTAATGTTTAATACTCACTAAAGAAAGGAAAAACAATCAAGAAATTAAATTTAATAAGTGATCTATGATATTAGCATATGTAGAGTTGTTATGAATATTCAGTTATTCTGGTTGATTTTACCATTTTCTAAAACCATATTATTTCAAAAAGCTATGCTTTGACTGTTTAAAGTAGCTCCTTCACAATTTACAATGCTTATATGAAAAGCATGTATACCAAAATTGTACAGTTGTCATTATATATCATAAACACACAAATGTGTACAGGAAATAAAAATATTCTAGAGAAATACATATTCAATTCAGAAAAAATACATTAGCATTTTTCTAAAATGTAGTATCTCAAAAGCACAAAACCAGTATTATATAAAATTATATACATAATTCATATTTTACAATTGAATCATATTTGAATAACTGGTTTAAACACAGCCCGCTATTTTTGTGTCATCTACCAAGGCCTCTGAAGAATATGAAAAATATTAGGAAATGCAGCCAGATAAGGAAGAAGCTTTGCATTTGAGGTACATTATTAATAAGGGGCCTCTGTTTTACTCATTTCCAATGTAACCTCCATACAATCCTCAGAGTCCTTTTTCTAATATGAAAAAATAATTACATCACTGCCCTTTCTGAATATGCTCAAAATCTTTTCTTTTCTACAGGATAAACAAAATTGCATTCTTTTTTAAATATCATGTTCTGGTTCTGACCACCCATCATCATCAGACTCATTTTCTGTTTCCTCAGATGTGAATAATTGTTTGGTGTTGGGTTTTCTTTTATTATGTTTCTGTCTTTTTTATTCTGCTCATAATCTATTTTGGAAGTTCTCCCCTTTATATGATCCTCAAATAATTCTGTTCATATTATCTGTTGAGAAGGAGTTTGACACTACCCCTGTCCTGCCTGAGGTAGGTCTGTAAGATCAAACTCAGCAAGTCAGAGCACCCCAAGCAAGAGAAAATGACTCTACATGAGTCAATCTGCCTTCTACCCAGAGGAGTGTGTTAGCAAAACAACAATGACAATAACAATAGCATCAAAAATTCTCATCCTCTAGGAGGGCTAAGCTGATGGATGTGAGTCACCAGCTTTGGCTACCATCTTTGTCAACGCAACTGAGAATGACGCCAACACACAAGAAAGAAGAGACAAGGGTTGGAGACAAAAAGAGAGTCCAGATGGTGTGATTTGGATCCCTGGATGTTGATATGCCAGAAACCATATTCTTTTAAGTTATATGAATTTTAGTTTTCCTCCATTTCCTCTTAAATTTAATTGAGGCAAGTTTTCACCATTGTAACTGGCAAGTCATTACTAATATATCCTCTCATTTCATATCTTAGACAATTGAAATTCTTATATTTCTTAAAACAACCCAGGCTATTTCATACTTTCATGTCTTGGCTCAAGAGTCCTCATTTAAAACTCTCTCCCATTGCTTCTCAGCCTAGTTAACCACTTTTTACCACTTCGCTTTCAATTGAAATGCTTTTTCCACTGTCAAGGTGTCTCTGACTCCATTAGAAATTTAGTTCATCCTTTCCCACCCTCCTTTTGAACACAGAGCATAATCTATGTCCAGTAAAAATGTCCTTTTGCTTGGAAGCATTCATAGTAATTCCTACACAAGTTGAGAGCAGAAACTGTGAATATTAAAGCAAATCTTTACAGTGCCTGATATATACAAACTGACTAAATAAAAGAATTTATTGGTTCACAGTTCTGGAGGATTAAAATCTGAAATAAATGTGTCAGCAGGGCTGTTTCCTAAGAAACAAGTGGGAGTGCATTCTTTCTTGCCTCTTCCTGGCTTCTAATGATTTTCCAGCAATCTGTGATGTTCCCTGGCTTACAGCTGCCAGCACTTCAACCTCTGCCTCTGCCATCACATGACATATTTCCAGTGTGTCTGTGTCTTTACATAGCTATTTTCCCCTCCAAAGATACCAGTCAAATTGGATAAGAGCCAACCCTAATTACCTCCTAACTTCATGAAATCTGCAACAAACCTATTTTCAAATAAAGCCATATTCACAGGTACTTGGGATTAAGACCTCAACATATCTTTGGGGGAGACAAAACTCATCTTACAGCAATGTTTTTATTAATGCATGCAACAACAAGTATAAACCTATGTTAACAGGCATACAATATATGAAGATGTAATTTGTGACAATAACCACAAAAAGGGGAATGATGGAGCTGTATAGGGGCAGATGTTTTATATATTATTGAGGTTAAGTTGATATTAATTAAAACTAGTTTGTTATAAATATAAGATGCTAAGATGTTAATTGCAACCCCAGAAAAAAACTCTCTAAAAGAATTACTAAAAAAGTGTTTTAAAAGGAAAGAAAATAAGAAAGGAATCAAAATGGTACACTGAAAACTATTAATTAATCACAAAAGAAGAAAGTAGTGGAGGAAATAAGGAGCAAAAAGGTATAAGAGATATAGAAAGCAAATGGAAAAATGGAATTTACTGTAAATGGATTAAACTCTTCAATTAAAATGCAGAGATGGGCAGAATGGATAGAAAAAAAAGATCCAAATATATGATATCTGCAAGAGACTCACTTTACAACCAGAAACACAAGTCAGTGGCAAGTAAAAGAACATAAAAAGATATTCAAGGCAAATATTATCCAAAAGTATTAGGGTGGCTATATTAATATCAGACAATATATATTGTTATATCAAGAAGATATAGCAATTATAAATATATATGCACCAAATAACAGAGCCCCAAAATATATGAAGCAAATATTGATAGAATTAAAGAGACAGAGAGTTTAACAATAATATTTGGATGCTTCAACATCCCATTTTTATTAATAGATAAACAACTAGACAAAAGATCAATAGGGAACAAGAGGAACTGATGACACTATAAATCAATTCAATTTAAAAGAAATATACAGAACAATGTACCCAACAATAGCAGAATACACACATTTTCTCAAGTACACATGGAACATTCTCCCAGATAGACTATATCTTTGGTCATAAAATAAGACTAATTATTAAAAATATTGAAATCCCAAAAAGTGTCTTCACCAAAAATAATAGAATAATATTATAAATCAATCACATAAGAAAATCTAAAAAAATTCACAAATACGTAGGAAGTAAACAATCTATTCTTGAACAACAAATGGATCAAAAAAGAAATCACAAGGGGAATTAGAAAATACCATGGAATAAATGAAAATACAATATAACAAAATTTATGGGATGTAGTAAAAGCAGCACTCGGAGGAGAAGTTAGAGTTATAAACACCTACATTAAAAAAGGGAAAGATCACAAATTAATTACCCGCATTTCTACCATTAGTAACTAAAAACAGCACAGCAAACTAAACCCAAAACAAGTAGCAGGATGGAGATATGAAAGTTAGAATGGAGATAAACAAAACAGAGAATAAAGTCAATAGAGAGAACCAATATTACCAAAAATTATTTCTTTGAAAACATCAAAAACATTGACAATTCTTAGGTAGAGTGTCCCAGGAAAAAGAAAAAAAAAAGAAAAAAAGAAAAGAAAAAACTCAAATTACTAAAATAAAAATGAAAGTGGGTATTACTATGAACTATACAGAAGTAAATAAATAAATATAAAAATGCCAAGACTATTCAATGGGGAGAAAATAGACTTTTCAACAATGGTACTAGGAAAACTTGATGCTAAATGAAAAAAAAAATAAATTTTAATACCCTACCTCACATCATACACAAAAATTAACTCGAAATGGATCACAGATCTAAACATAAGGGGTAAAATAACAAATACTTACAAAAAAACTTAGGTATAGACCTTGTGACCTTTTAGTAAGCAATAGTTTCTTAAATACAACATCAAAAGCACAAATAACAAAGAAAAAGTAGATACATTACATCATAAGTATTAAAAATGTGGCCGAGTGTGGTGGCTCATGCCTGTAATCCTAGCACTCTGGGAGGCTGAGGCGGAAGGATCACTCAAGGTCAGGAGTTCGAAACCAGCCTGAGCAAGACTGAGATCCTGTCTCTACTATAAAATAGAAAGAAATTAATTGGCCAACTAAAATATATATATAGAAAAAATTAGCCGGGCATGGTGGCGCATGCCTGTAGTCCCAGCTACCCAGGAGGCTGAGGCAGGGGAATCGCTTGAGCCCAGGAGTTTGAGGTTGCTGTGAGCTAGGCTGATGCCACGGCACTCTAGCATGGCAACAGAGTGAGACTCTGTCTCAAAAAAAAAAAGAAGAATTAAAAATGTTCGTGCTTCAAAGGTCACTGTCAAGAAAGTCAAAAGATAATCCATGGACTGAGAGAACGTATTCATAAATCATGCAACTGACAAGTGGCAAGTAACTGCAATATATAAATAATTGCACAATTCAACAACAAAAAGAAAAAGAAAACATTTAAAAATGGGCGAATAATTTGAATATAATGATTTCTCTAAAAAGATATGCACATATCCAATAAGCTCATGAAAATGTTCTCAACATCATTAGTCATTATGGAAAAACAAACCAAAACCACAATGATATTACTGCTTCACACCCGCTAGGATGGCTATGGCAAAAAATAAAATAAAATAAAAATGAAAAGTGTTGGCAAAGATATCAAGAAACTGGAATCCCTCATACATTACCGGGTTCATCATACATCAATGAGTCCACAGTGGAAAATAGTTTTGTCATTTCTCAAATTGTTTAACAGAATAACCATAGGATCCAGCAATTTTACTCTTAGGTATGTTCCCAAGAGAATTGAAAACAAGTACGAAACTTACATATGAATGCTCACAGCAGTCTTGTTCATAATCGCTAAAAAGTGACAACAACTCAACTATCCATCATGTGATGAATGGATATCCAAGAGGTGTTATATCCATACAATGTAAACTGTTTGGCTGTCAAAAGGAATGAAGTACTGAAACATGCCTCAGCATGGATGAACCTTGAAAACAATATACCCAGTGAAAGAAGTTAGACATATATATTATGATTGCATTTACATGAAATGCAATGAATGTCCACAATAGGTAAACCCATAAAGACAGAAAACAGATTCGTGGTAGACAGGGATTGAGGGCAGGGCAAGGTGTGGGGACAGATGACTGCTTAATGAGTACAAAGTTTCTTTTGGAAGTAATGAAAATGTACAAAGTTAGACAATAATGATGTTTGCATAACATTGTGAATGTACTAAGGCCACTGAGTTGTACATTTGAAAATGTTTTCAGTGGCAAATTTTATTTCAATTAAAAATAAAGTTCAAGGCCGGGCGCGGTGGCTCAAGCCTGTAATCCTAGCTCTCTGGGAGGCCGAGGTGGGCGGATCGTTTGAGCTCAGGAGTTCGAGACCAGCCTGAGCAAGAGCGAGACCCCATCTCTACTATAAATAGAAAGAAATTAATTGGCCAACTAATATATATATAGAAAAAAAAATTAGCCGGGCATGGTGGCACATGCCTGTAGTCCCAGCTACTTGGGAGGCTGAGGCAGCAGGATTGCTTGAGCCCAGGAGTTTGAGGTTGCTGTGAGCTAGGCTGATGCCACGGCACTCACTCTAGCCTGGGCAATAAAGTGAGACTCTGTCTCAAAAAAAAATAAAAAATAAAAAAAAAAATAAAGTTCAAGAGACAGGGCAAGACAGAGGTGCTGACAAATTCTATGAATGATTTCTCTATTTACCCAATTAAACTGATTCGGGGTGACTTCATGTATTATCTGAATCTTTTTTTCCTTCCATTTAGCACAATTATTTATCTTTGGACATTTATGTAAATGCAATAAAATTAGTATTAATCTGTGTAATTACTTTGTCCTTTTTTGCCTACTTGAAATGAAGTATTACCTTAACACTGACAAATTACTTTGGTTTTCGGGTTTTGCAAATACATTTGTTAAGCTGTAACTCAGCAGTAAGAGAGATCCTGGAAAATCACTAGGAGTCTCAGAAATGTGTGGAAGAAAAACAACATGAGAAGATTCATTGATTTTCCAAGGAGATCACCAATAATGGAGCCAGAATGTGGCAGGCGGATGTAGCAAGCAGAACGGCAAGCAAGTGGTGTGAGCTCTGGGTTCTGGAGAGATGCAGAGGTTTCCAATCATCCAGGAATTCTTTTTGTTTGTTTCTTTTCTTTGTTTGATTTTTAATCATCTCTAAAAACAAATGCTTGATCTTGTGATTGTAAAGTTTTTTGACAGATTTTTGGAGTGAAAAAAATTCTAGAAAAATGTGGTTGTTAGTTTCATCGATTCCTCATTTCCCATTCAATCCTCAAATCTGGTAGCAAGCACCATAGAAGAAAAAGAAGTAGAATAAAACCCTAATATGAAAGATTCTGACTTTCTGTCATTTGTTACTAAAACTTTTGAGAGAATTTGGCTCCCTCCTCCCCCCAGAATCAGGGCTACTTACCTAAAAAGCTGTTACTGTGTCTCTTAGGGCTGACAGACAGTCAAGGTGTGGCTGCATCTCACCCCTCCTGGTACCTCACTGATCAGGCACATGTCAATATGAAGAATGCCATACATAGAGCTCCGTCTGTACTTCCATTCTTTAAAACATTATTCAATAATTAATCAAAGCCAAATGTGAAAAGTAAACCATTGGGGAAAAGAATAGTTTAAAAATTTAGAAAGAAAAGGATCTATCTGATATAAGTCAATGAAAGAATATAATGAAAAGTATTACTCTCGTGACTTACAGTCCCATTGCTTAGGTAAAGTTCTTAGAGTGCTGTCAGATCTCTTCTCATAGCTTATCAGCAGGTAAATATACAAAAGTAGACGTGACCAATTATATTCTTCATTTCAACACATGATTATATGTGAAAAAAAAACACATATGCACCTTGAGATGAAGGATCTCTTCCCTATATTCAGACTTTCTTCTCTGCTGGAGAATGAGTCAGTTAAAACAGATTTTTCTCAAACAATATCTTACTATGAATGACCACTCCTTTTGTTATTTCCTTTAAATTTTGTTATTTCTATTGTGTAAGATTCAGCTAAAAATGGAAGGATGATGTTTAGTGAAAAACAAGCTAATAGCATAGCACTGTAACAGAGAACCAATAACAATAATTCCAAGTCTAGTTTAGAATATGTGAAAACTAGGATCTACACCTGGTCATCAGTTATACAGTACCTTACTGGAAGAACAAGACACTACTTCTTGGTACTGTTAGGTGCGATTGACAAATATTAATTATCAGAAGCATCGTTCATTGTTTGTGACCATGAGTATAATACACACTACTAACAAGCCCTAATTGCATCTAATGCTGTTTATGTAAGAGAAACAAAATCACCCATTTTTGTGGCTAGTATTAAAGCCCTTGACATATGAATAAATCTAGAAAATAATTTAAGTTAGGTATGTAGAGTTTGCATTGTGAGTTAAAGTAAATCAATTCCTACACACTTTTGGATAGTTAGGTTACATCTTAAAAGATATTCCTCTCATAAGAGACATTTTTCTCTTTCTCTAAAGGTTGGCTATTTACTGGCAAGTGAACTCAGAGGGCCAGATGGCCAAAGCCATAAGAGATCATTAGACAGTTCCTGTTAAATTTTTGGACAACAATTAACAGAAGCCCAGCAGGAGTTCCCCACTCTTGACCCCTAAAGGGTGGCTAATCAGCAGCATATGTGTTTATTTATACCAGCAGGCCCTTGTAATTAACAGCTCTGAGGTGTGTACTTTTTGGAATTTTGTACAATATTTTAGAAAACATTTCTAAAAAGGCCCAGTTGTAAGGCATAATTTATATTAAAATTAAAGACAAAAGACAACAAGATGTCAAGATGTCTAGCCATGGTACAGATGGGCCAAATGTTTATAAGATCCCAACAACAACAACAACAAAAATCCCTTTTGGCTAGTTCCAAGGGTTGCCAAAAGTTGATCCTGTTTTCACTCTCCCACCCCATCTGGACAAGTTTACATAATCTATGACCACAGTCCTGCTCTGACACTTGGAATGTTACTGCTGGTACAGAATCCAGACTATTCCCCTAGCTGCTTTTTGCAATTACACCCTATGAACCTGATATAGGTATGAGCTCATCTCAGGTGGGTCTTATCACATATGCAAAATAAATGCTCTGCACCATGGTACTGAGAATCTGGCAGCAATATTACTGCTTTATCCAAAAGATGTACTTGCTGTAGGTAGTCTCCTTTCCATGATTGGGAAAACTATAAATATTTAATATTATACTATCATATAAATTCCTCTTCTTGGTCTTAATATTTAATCTTTAAGCACACGGGATGTTATTGGTGAAGAACAATACATAAAGAAACAGAACACCAGCTTCAATATCAAATTTACACCTGTGTGAGTCATTGAGATGATGATTGTGTCACCAACAACATCTTGCCCCATGACAAGAATGCTGTAAACTCTTGATTCAGATCAGTTTCTGAAAAACATTTACTTACTTTCAAGCTCCCCATAGGCAAAAGTAACTAGTGATATTAATAACACACACACTTCAATATAAATCAATGCTCTAATTATTCATTGTAATTTATTTTGGAATATTTACTTACTTTTAGCCTCAGTGAAGTAACTTTTATTCTCAAATAAAAGTTGAAATCATATTGATATCTAATCTTTACTTTGTATAACTTTCTCTGATCTGTGAACAGGCATCTCATTCCCAAATTTTCAAATTGATTTGAAACCTAAGATTTCATTTGATTTGGGCAGTCGCTGTGGGAAATGGTCTAAGCAGATGTCACTGTCCTTCTATAGGTGAGAGAGAGTGAGTCTCACAAACCCGACATCCTGTCAAGGGATTCCGACCTTGGTCCCCTGGTTCCATGAGAAATATTTTCTTCCCTTTACTTTGCTATCTTCTAAGGAACTTCTAACACCCCCAAGCTTCTTTGGGGAACTGCAGAGTACCCTAACTTCCAGGATAAGGTAACAAATTTTCTGGAAATCATGAAGTTATATAAAATATTTGTTTTAAAAATGATTTTATTATTAAAGACGCAAAAGGTATTCTATAGGTATATTTTATTTTCTTATATGAGATAAGAGGTTGTGTGTGCTCCAGCTTAAATACAGATGGATACTACTTTTATATTCTATCTCAAATGTGAATCTTCCAATTGAATAAGAACCTTACGTTGTTGGCCATACTTGAGATCAAATAACACTTAATGAGTTCAAAGAATAAAGCAATAAACGATTATATAAAATTTGATAAATAGAACTCCAATATTTTTACCCCAATTATTATTAGGGCAATTATTATAGCAGATTTCACTCAATATTATATTTGAGGAAAGATGAAATTTCAATTACCCATTAAAATAAAGCAAAATATTTTTGCTCAATTTGAATGTTAAAGGCTATAATTCTTGGTGAGTTTATTTAAAAACCATACTGTATTTAAAAATAAAACAACTTTAGGTCTTCTTAGTAACCTCACCAAATCATTAACAAACAATAATTACATTAATCATTTATAAAACGCTTCAGTTGAGAATGAGTACAAGCAATGGGAGAAAAGCAGTTACATGCCATAATCGTTATACACAAAGAAAAAGACATTTTTACTTGCGGTGGAGATCTTGATTGAAATGGCATTTGAGCAAGCCACTATTTTCACTTAAAATAGAATAAATGCTAACACAACGTCAAGGTGTCCTGAACTTGCATACCTTGTTAACAATGCCTGCCATAGGTACTTTACATTCTGCTGAGACTGAATTGTATATATTATTATATTTGAAAGAGATAGACATAAAGAAGAATTCCATAGTATATCTATGGTGCTAGTGTCACACATCACAGCAGGGGACTCTTAAAGTCTTACAAGGCTCAAAAAATTCATACCGATATCAAAGAATGATGATGAGACCTCATCTTGTATGCTGTGGTTACAACTTTCAAATCCATTGCCTTGCATTTTTATAGATTGATTAATAATGTTTTACTTGAAGAATGAAGCAGACAATCCTAATTAAACAATAAACCAATAAAAGTGAGAGATCTTTATTATATATGTGTATATATATGTGTGTGTGTATGTGTGTGTGTATATATATACACATATATATATATATATATTTTTTTTTTTTAATAGAGTCTTGCTCTGTCAACCCAGGCTGGAGTGCAGTGGCACCATCACAGCTCACTGAAGGCTTGAACTCCTGGGTTCAAATGATCTTTCTGCTTCAGCCTCCTGAATGGCTAGGACTACAGGTGCATGCCACCACACCTGGCTAATTTTTTAAATTTTTTTGTGGAGACTGGGTCCTCACTATGTTGCTTAAGCTGTTCTTGAACTCCTGGCGTCAAATGATCCTCCTACTTTGACCTCCCAAAGTGCTAGGATTTAGTAGACAAGTTTACATAATAGAATCAGAGGCTTTAAATACTGTTATGGATTTTTAAAATACTCTAATCAAAAGCTTTTAACATATCTGAAACTTCAGTGTCTTCCTTTTAGTTTAGTAATTTAACCAAGATTTACAACTAGCTTTGGTAAAACCAAGCCTGAAATACAGGTTTTATGACCTATTCAATATGTTTTCAACTACTATATGATATGATCTAAACAGTGATTGAGCCATTAATTGTTTGGGGCCTAAAAATTAGGTAAATCAAAATGTCATTTTACATTATAAACCTTATGAGAAAATAATTCCTATGCTAGTGATGGCATACTTGAGACAATTCTATATAGAAAATACATTGCCAGAGACTCTTAATTTATGAAGGCAATGTATGTTTTTAAAAAGCAAAAAATAATCTTGATAAAGTATAGTTTTTAAAAGGAAGTAAACTTTGTCAAATAGATCTAAACTTATTTTTCTTTTAATTATTCAATTATACATTTGAAATTAAGTATATTTATTTAGAAGTGGATGTGTTCTTTCCAGAACTTCACTTTTTCAGTACCTTTTATTTCTTACCACTGTATCTGTTAAAACATTGAAAGACAAATACTGTAGCAGCAAAGACAAATGCAAATACGAAAATGAGGAAATCGCTTTAGCGTAGGTTTCTTGAAATTCACTTCTGTTCTCAAAAGGAATATGCTTTACTATTCTAATGTTAGTGGCTATGTTGAGACAGTCCAACTGTAAATCATATAATCAAGTATCGATTTTAAAGATCAGAGAAGCACTGATGTGACTTCAGTGGATGGAGTCTATTTTAAAGCCACTTGGGAATAAATAAAGGACAGGAAACAACCTCAACAGTGGCACAGATGAGCCTCAATAAGAATGTAATTTCTCCAAATATAAAGCAAGTCTGGCCATGATTGGGGAAAAATGTCTTTTGCCTCAACAGAAGGTATCTCCAGCTTCCAACACTAGCGTCCCGACGTAATGTTGAGTCTGTTGCACTCTATATTTGTTTTATTGGCTCTATTCTTCTGGCTACTACCAAATGTTTCCATTTCCTCCAAATTGAATCTATCTTTTGGGGATAAGCTTTGATTGGATCAGCCAGTCTTCATTGTGTAGTGTACTCATTTTTTAAGGTAGTTTGTAGAGCACCAACTAGCTTACAGCTGTTGCACTTGGGTAGGTGGCTACCTTTTATCCAACAATCTGCAGCTAGGATGGCAGATTCACAGAAAACAAAGCATAATGACATTTTAAAAGAGGATTTGCTCACATTCTAAGCCATTTGAAAGGGAAATGATGAGATTTTCAGGTACTGGTCTTTTTTTTTTTAAATTCAGTATATTATAGGGGTACAAACATTTTGGTTACATGTAATGCATTTGCCTTGCCCAAGCCAGGACTACCAGGGTGCCCTTCCCCCATAAAGTGCACTGTGCTTCCATTAGTTGTGGTGTACTCGTCTTATATTACTAACACTGGCCCCCAACAAGTATCAGCTACCTTCATCATCGAAGTAATTATTAATGTGATGGTAATGACTGTTACAGGCCTTTCAATTCAAATCCTCAAGAATCCTAAGACATAACAACATACTACTAATGAAAATATCTTTTCTACAAACCTAAAGTACAGTACTGTTTATGAAATGGATGGTAATTCCTCTTGATCCATGCTTAAATTCGGAGCTTGGTTTATGCTTTTCATTTTGTTTCCTTAGAAATAAACATGCTAGCACAAAGGATGTCCCTAGGTAAAAAAGAGTTATCAGTTGTCATATCTGCTGCCATTGTTAAAGTTGGCTTCTCTGGTCTTAAGTTAAAAATGGCACATTTTTCCCATGTTGTGCAAACAGAATCACATAGGTGCTATGCCATATGGAGCAGACTATCATATTGCACATTCCTGTCTTGGTCACAGAATGAATAGCACATTATCATCAGCCTTTGCATTGATTTTCATCTGAGTATCTAGGCTTCAGTTTGTGCTAGCATGGCTATTAGCCACAGAATCATCCAAGCTAACATGATACAGCTATTTTGTTGATGAATGCTGTTTAAATTTTGCATTTCTTATGCTCAAGAGTCTTGCAAAAATAAAAAAAAGTAATGCTTTCTACAAGAATTTTGTTAAATAAAAATGTACTTTACATGCAAAATATAAAATAGAAATGGAGGTAATTAGATAATAAAGGCAAAGCAATGCAATATATAAATGTTTGATATAATATTCATGAGTATATTTTAAACTATTCAAAACATTAATTTTTATTTCATTAATATCCCATGGAATATTTCATGGTTTTCTTCATTACATGAGCTCGAATGTTGACCAAATGTTAAATACTGCTGCTGGCGATACAGCAAACCTGGATTTACTTTTAAAGGGATTTTGCTCCAAGAATTTAAAGCAATATACAATCAGTGAAACTATACAATAAATTATTTTGACTTGTAAACAAGCATGACACATTTGTTAAATCTTAGTAAAGTCTGGCTATGTTTTTAAAGTCAGAAAAAATAAAACACATAATTTTCTCTGATTAACTTGTACAATCAAGTTAGAAGTTTTAATTAACATAAAAAATGTTCCATTTGGAATTTAAGGCATGCTAATTGCTGCACGTAAGAAGTATTTTAGAAATATTATATGTAGGTTAACGTAAATAAACATTAGGGGGATAAATAAGTCTGTTATGGGTTAAATTGTGTTTTCTACAAAGATATGTTGAAATTCTAATCCTTACTACCTCAGAATGTGACCTTATTTGGAAATAGGGTCTTGCAGATATTAATTACAGTAAGATGAGGTCATAGTAGAGTGGGGTGAGTCCCTAATTTAATATGACTCGTGGCCTTAGAAGGAGACTGCCATATGAAGACAGAGGATTGGAGTGATACAGCTATGAGCCAAAGATTGGCAGCAACCCTCCAGAAGCTGGAAGAAACAAGAATGGAGATGCCCCTCCAGATTTCAGAGGGACCAGGCCTTTGACAATACCTGGATTTCAGACTTGCCAACACCAGAATTGTGAGATAAGGAATTTCTGTTGTTCTAAGCCACTCAGTTTGTGGGACTTTGCTACAGCAGCCCTAGGAAACTTACAAGGTCATTCATCAATAATTAGTAAACATCTACCAAATAGAAGACATTGCATGATATGTTAGAGGAAATAAGTCTATAGAAATATATCTAAATATCTCTCTCAGTCTCACCAACATATTACCAACGTTTTAGCACTTCTTATTAATGCCCTGTTATGTATAATACAGTCTTATTGATGACTTAATATAAAAGATCTTTGGGATTCATGAATTATAAACCCTTCTCTAGTAGTTCTTTTCATAACTACATTTTCCTGAACCTTGTTATAAGCCTTACTCAGGGAAGCTCACCATTTAGACTGAAAGCCAATCTTAAAAATAAGCACTTTATTATGGACAGCGTAAAAAACAAAAATAAAAGCATATATAGAATGTGAATTTAGCAAAGATAAGAGCACAAAGACTTGAGTTGGAAAAGGCAGAGATAACTTAAGAAGATGACTTCTGAGATAAGTTTTAAAAATGAATGAAATTATTCCATGAACAAGGGTATTCCAGAAGAAGACAACATGAAAAAATATAGAGGCTTAAATATTCCTCCAATTGCTGTTTGTTTCAGTTACACTCTGCACTGCCTAAGTGTTCAATCTATACTCTAGTTTTATTTCCAGCTTCCACATTTTTAACATCAAAAAGTTTGTAAGTGACCATAAAACAGTAACACATTGATTGAATTGGTATTTCTCAAATGAAAGCTTCTGCAAGAAAATGAAAAGGAATTGCAAACATTAGGGCATTTGACTGGTTGATAGTAGCAGAACAGATCTCCTTTACGATGAGGAAATGAGTAAAATATTTTCCCTTAACACCCCTTGGCATCTCCCTACAGCCCACCAATCTCAGCACCCCCATCTACAGGCAGACATCACTAATCAATCACAGCTCACTTTCCTGCTGACAAATGAAGAGTGAAGAGTCCTCATCTCAGCACTGATGTCACCACAGATCAATTAATCAGAGTGATGTGCATTTGTGTGTTTGTGTGTGTGTGCTTGTGTGCTAGTATAAAGGGAACGTGGATGTCTTACAACTGTAGACTCCTTCAGAAGGGGCGAAAGAGAAGCACTGCGTAAGGATTTCAAGGATATGAAAAGATGAAAAAAGAAAAAAAGGATGATTGTTTTAAATAAAAGTGAGAGAAAATATTTTTTTTTACCTCCCAGAAAATATATGCTCTCTGGAATATGCTTTATTCATTTACAAAAAGCTTTTGATAGCCTTCATGCAATTCTACATCATTAGCAGATGATGCCAGCTTGCTTTCACAAGTACGTTTAATATAGCATAATTTATGTATTTTAGCTTCAAAATAAGTACCACTTATCCTGTCTGGCACCTCTTCTTCCTTCTTCTCTACCACAAAGTGTCGACTGTGAGTGGAGTAGCCTCCAGCAAGGAGCCCCATGGACAGCTGTTCTTCCCTTCCCTGCTCAACAAAGCTGGCTGGGGTTGTGTCACGCCTGGGTGCCCTCCTGCACAGCAGAGGTGGCAGTGGGTGGGTGCCACCGTCCAACCTTTGCTCAGTCTTTGAATAAGAAACTGGTTAGTACACTCTCACATTCGCTAAGAAATAAGTAAATTGAACAAAATGGTGATTCTGAGATAGAAGCTTGTATGAATTCTTTCAGCCGTTTGAGTACAACCGTAGAAAGGCGTACATTTTTATCTGTATTCATCTAACTCCATGAATATAGTGAGGAAACGTGTTAACAGATGAGAACAATTAAAGTAGAACTAATCTGGTAAGGTGCCACTTTACTTCTGATACCTGCCTCCTTCATGTAGTACCAGCTACCTAATTTGCTGGGCACCAGGCATAAAGGAAAATGTGAGGCCCCCACTAAAAAACTGGTAAGAATGTCACAATGACAATTGTGGAGCATTACAGCATGAGCCTTTTTGAGCAGGGGCCCAAAGTGAAGCCAGCATTGCCATCATGGTTTGATTCAACCACATTCTGTGTTTATTTCATCACTACTAGATCTAGTATTTTCATTTACAAATGATCCTTTCTCTTTTTTATCTTATGATGGAAGAACTTTTCTTTCATTTATTCATAGTCTGTCTTTAAAGTAACAAACTAAATGTCATCCAGTTTTAATTTTATCTACTATTGACAGATTATCAAATTCTTTCTCGGCGCAAAGCCTTAGTAAAATAAATTCAGCATTCTGTGAGTTAAAAAAGCACATAAATTTACTTGAAAATTGATGGCTATTAATTTTAGATAATGGTTTTTAGTAATTATATATTAAATAGTAATTGCAAAATGACCCCATATTAAACCCTAATTTTTCATGTTATATTTTATTGATTTACCATACTGAACTCAGCATTTCTGAGTAGAGAAATAATCTTCTCAGTTAATAAAATATTAAAAATATTAAGAACACAAGAAGTAAAATTTTCCAAACCAAATGTGTTCCACTGTATCAGTTTTGCGCTCATTGATATGCAGATCTGAGCTCCAAAATATCCAGTCACACTCAGATTTTATGGCATAAAAAACCCATTGACTTCTATTTCTTTATCAAGTGAAAGGGAGCAATTAATATCCCAATTAAATAATCTGCCATGCATATATTATTTTCCTTAGCAACATTACTAAGGTATATTTTATATAACACAAAATTCACTCATGTTAAATGTACGATTTCATGATTTTTAGTAACTTTCCAAAGGTGAAGCCATCATCAGAAAACAGTTTTAGAATGCTTTCATTCACCTAATGACATCCCTCATGCCCATTTACAGTGAATCCCCATTTCTACCCCCCAGCCCAGAAAGCCACTAATCTATTTCCTGTCTCTATAAATGTATCTGTTTTGTACATTTCATGTAAACAGACTCGTGTATACTTTGTGTTCTCCTGTCTGACTTTTTTCACTTAGCATAATGTGTTTAAGGTTCATTTATGATGTGCCATATGTCAGTAGAGTGTCATTCTTTTATTGCTGAATAGTACTCTATCTTGTCTATCCACCCCCAGTTGATGAACATTTAGGTTATTTCAATTTGGGGACATTAAAAATAACACTACTATAAATATTCCCATGTAAGTCTTAACATGGACATATATTTATATTTCTCTTGGGTAGATATCTAGCGGTAGGATCGCTGGATCATATGGTAGTTGCTTGTTTAACTTTTTGAGAAATTGCTAAACTGTTTCTAAAGTAGCCACACCATTTTACATTCACAGAAAAATAAGTATTTGCTTCTCCACGTTCTCGGTAATATTTGTTTTAGTCTATCTCATTTATTTTAACCATCCTTGTAGGTATGAAATAGTATGTCATTGTGGTTTAAATTTGTATCTGACTAGTGATTAATGTTGTTGGGCATCATTTCATGTACTTATTAGCCATTCATATATCTTCTGTATGTTCATATTTTTTGCCCATTTCATTTTGGTTTATTTATCTTATTATTGAGTTGTACTTGTTCTTTATAAATTCTAACTACAAATCCTTTATTGAATAAATGTTTTGCAAATATTTTCTCCCAATCTGTTGCTTATCTTCTCATTTCCTAATGGCCATTTTTGAAATGTAAAATTTGAACTTTGAATTTTGATGAGGTTCAATTTGTCATTTTTTTTTTCTTTTAGGGATTGTATTTTTAGTGTCACATCTAAGAAATTATTGCCTAATGCTAGGGCTCAAAATTTTTCTCCTGTGTTTTCTTCTACAAGTTTCACTGTTTTAGCTACTTTGTTTAAGTCTGTATGATCCATCGTAAGTTGATTTTGTGGGTGCTATGAGGCGTAGGTCTAAACTCATCTTTTTGCATGTGGATATCCAATTGTCCCAGCACCATCTGTTGAACAGATTATCCTATTCTTATTGAATAGTTCTGGCACCTTTGTAAAAATAAAGTGACTACAAATATAAATATTTATTTATGGATTCTGAATTCAGTTCCATTTGTTGATATGTCTATTTTTTACTATCTTGGTAACTAGAGATTTATATAAAGTTTTGAAACCGGTAAGTGAAAGCCTTCCAACTTAGTCTTTTTCCAAATTGTTTTGGCTATTCCATATGTTTTGCATGTCCATATAGATTCTAAGGTTTGTTTATTAATATCTGGGGGCTGGGAGGAACTTGCTAGAATTTTAGAAGGGATTGAAATAAAGCTTCAGATGAATTTGGGGAGAATGCTCTCTTAACAATACTGAATCTTTCAATCCACAAACATGAAATGCATATCAATTTATTTACACCTTCTTTGACTTCTCTCAGCAAAGTTTTGTGATTTTTAATGTAGAAGTCTTTGCTTCTTTTTGTTAAACTTATTTAATAGTATTTGTTTTGATGCTATTGTAAATGGAATTTTATTCTGAATTTATTTTTTGGATTGTTCATTGTTTATATATATCTATTACTTTTTAAATGTATTGTCATCCTTTGCATAGTAACTTTTCAGTCAATGGTAGACCACATATACAACACTGGTCCCATAAGATTATAATGAAGTTGAAAATTTCCTATCTCCTAGAGACCTCGTAGCTGTGCTGCTGTGTTGGTGCAACACCTTACTGACTTGCTAGTGGTGATGCTGATGTAGAAAAACGTACTGCACTGCTAGTCATATGAAAGTGTACAGTAAAATCCTAGGCCTTCACATTCACTCACCACTCACTCTCACCCAGAGCAGCTTCCAGTTCTGCAGCCTCCATTTGTTGTAATGCTGTAATCAGGTATACATCTTTTTTTTTTTTATCATTTATACTGTATTTTTACTGTACCCTTTCTGTTTAGATATGTTTAGATATACAAAGATTTCCCATGTGTTACTGTTGCCTGTGGTATTAAGTATAGTCTCATACTGTACTGGCTTGTCGCCTAGGAGCAATAGGTTATACCATACAGCATAGGTGTTTAGTAGACTGTACCATCTAGGTTTGTGTAAGCACACTTTGTGATATTCACAACAATGGTGAAATCGCCTAACAAAACATCTCTTAGAATTTATCTCTGTCATTAAGCAATGCACACTGTACTTTAATGGAAACAGAATTTTTAAAAAACCCATGTATTTCTCTTTTCCTACTTTTTTGAGCAATAAGTATTCATTGTGTAAAACATGGTTATAATACAAGAGTCACTGCAAGCTACAATATCATGCAGTTTAGTCACACGCCTCCACTGTAGTCCTCCGGTCCCACCGCTCTAGTCGTATGCAGACCAGCCAATTTCAAATTTCTTTTTTGCCATCTTTTCTACAGACATTTTCTGGCCAGGCTGAAGAGCTCAGTGGTTGAGCACGTGGGTTCTAGATTCTGGTTCCAGTTCACCACACACTAGTCGTGACACCGTGGGTAGGTTGCTGATCTTCTAATTACTCCCATTTCCTCATTTGCAAAGAGGATGATAGGAATTATCACACTGCTTCCTTGGTTTCTCCCTTTTTCCTTAACTCCCTCCTTCCTTCTTCTCTTTTCTCCCTCATTCCTTCTTTCCAACTCAAATTTGTCACTCTAATAAGTTCTTATCTGGCTGTCTGTCTGGAATAACGGCTCATGAACAGTACATGCTCTCAGAAACTGGGATGGCAACCTCATGCAGACTTCACACCTCACCTCTGATTTGGGGAGAGTATTCCAAGGACCATTTCTGCCACCCCAGAGTTAATCTCTAATTGTTCCAATATATGCCTTCCAGTTTTCCTTTTTCTTGACTTCAAGTTATAACTCAGATGCAATTTCAGGCAGCCTAAGTAAATGCTCAATTTCCTAGCTTTTGTGATTTTGCTGTCCTCCCGCAATGTTTACTCTGAGTTCTTGGTCTCCACTCCTGCATCTGTGCGCAATGTTTAAATTCAACTCAGTGCTGATTAATATGCAGATCTGGGCTCTTTACTATTTCACTCTGTTAAAAGTCCAATCACAGTTATGTCTGCATGAATTTAATAACTTCCATAAAGATTCAGGAAGATACAGGAAAGCTTGAATCAGATCACAAAAACATCTGCCGCCTTGTTAGTAAAGCCCACATCCCCCTGTGACCAAGGCGGGGAGGCAGCCTGTGGATGCTCCACCCCTCTTACAGGGAATAGCTCTGCCAAACACATCAACCTTCCCCAGCCCTTATGGAATTCTGAAAAGTGACAGCAGGGTACCTAAAGAATCCAGAAAGAAAAACAAAGAGAAAAGAAGAGTACTTGTATTTCTATTACCCAAAATTCACACCATTTTTTAGAATATTGTACACACTTTTACTTTCCTATAGTTTTTGAATTTTCAGATGTAACCTACTATGTAAGATGATTGAAGTTCTGTCTATATTATGGTTAAAGCAATCAGATGACTAAGCACCATTGATATAACCCTCAGTAAATCAGTAAATAATTTGACTTATTTTTCTTTGCATTTTATAATGGTGGTAGTTTACTGTAGCATAGATGGAACTTAAAGTCAGAAATCCTAATTCTTTGCCAGGTACAAACTGCATTCTCTTGAGTAAGTTACTTCAGTTTGAGGCTTCACTTTCTCTAATGGTAAAAAGATGATGTTGTTCTAATTAAACTTTAAGATCCCTTCAGTCCAATAATCTTCAGATATGTGAAGAATGTGTGCTTATACTAATTTCATACAAACCTATGCTGAAAATGGTATCACTACCTGGAAAAAGAATATATGCATTTCTATTATTTAGTCCAAGTTGAATTTTGCAACCATGCATAAAAATAATTTTATGACAGTATTTTGTGATACTAATATATGCAAAAAGTTTAGACAATGTAATTGTGAAAGTAGACTCAAAACTAAACTGCTGCAATTTTTTAAAATATCATAGAAAATTTCTATTGCAGATTGAAAGAAGACCTATATGGTACTTTAAAACACTGGTCCTTGATTTTGAATTTGGAGAGAGGAGTTAATTGGTTTATACCACAATGTATCCATCTTTTTCAATAGAAGAGTAATTGCTAGTTATTTCCATAGGCAGTTTCATATGTTTAGTGATTTAAAATTATTTTAGAACCCAAATGAAAGTTACTCATCAAGGACAAAGTGTCCTAGCACCACTTAAAGTGAAAATGAGCTTTGTTGGTTCCGAGGGCTTAGAATTGTTAAATGAAGAGGCTTAAAGTCAATGTTCTTCAGTGACATCAGTTTTGATATACAGTCCTTAGACATTGCATGGTGGACGTTTACGCAATCTTTCTGCATAATAAACCGATTGCAAAAAATAAAAGTTGCATACTTGTAATAAACCACCACATTCCTTGTAAAGTGCCTATCAGGATCAGCCATTTTTGCTGAAACAAACAACATAATTTTGTCATTTTCGTAGTAGTTTCCATTTTGTAGCTTATGGGTTAAGTGCTGTTATTAAGCTTACCCTTAAGGCACTTACACCTGCCTTTTTACATTTACTGGCTTTAACTATTGCTGTGCCTGGAAATAATTCAAAGAGTACAAAATTGGTGTTATTATGCTACTTACTTCTTAAGGACAGCTATGTGGTAATTTTTTGAATGATAGCTAGTGCTGAAACTGAGATCCATATGGTGTGATAACAACCTAGTTATCAAGATTGTATAAACAACTCAAGTGGGGAAGAGAACATAAACATCTTCTAAGTTAATGCAGCATCAAAAACAGAGTGACTGTTAAATAATCTTCCCCAAGTGTACAAGCAAGCCAATCAGCAATGTGTTGCAAACTGAGAATGCAGATATACCTGGCAAAAATAGAATTAGCTTTGGAGGCTAAAGCTTAGAACCTAGTCTGGAAGGCTTAGGGCTGTTGTCAACTGCCCTCTCAACCTTTCCTGTCTCCCACCCAGTCTAATGTACAAAGCAAGACTTTTTGAAAGTATGACCTAAGATAACTTCTTTTTCTGATTTTATTTTATTTTATTTTATTTTTTGAGACAGAGTCTTGCTTTGTTGCCCAGGCTACAGTGAGTGCCGTGGCATCAGCCTAGCTCACAGCAATCTCAAACTCCTGAGCTCAAGCAATCCTCCTGCCTCAGCCTCCCGAGTAGCTGGTACTACAGGCATGTGCCACCATGGCGGCTAATTTTTTCTACATGTATTAGTTGGCTAATGAATTTCTTTCTATTTTTAGTAGAGACGGGGTCTCACTCTTGTTCAGGCTGGTTTTGAACTCCTGATCTCGAGCAATCCACCTGCCTCAGCCTTCCAGAGTGCTAGAATTACAGGCGTGGGCCACCGCGCCCAGCCAAGATAACTTCTTTATTTTAGATTTCCATATAATCAAGATTAATCTTTAAGGTTTCTTCAGTCTCTAACATCTTGTGGTTTTATGAAAGAGATAAATAGGGTGGTCAGCACTGGCTTCATAGGTGTGCAACCTGGACAACCACACAGGGCCTGCACTTAGAAGTACCCTATGTTTAGTGTAATGCTCTGCTGTTGTTGTCTTAAACTTTCCAGTAATTCTCAACTCCCCTTCACACACACATTTTCATTTTCATTTTTCACTGGATCTTACAAATTTTGTAGCCAATCCTGGGCATAGTCTTTCTGTTGAAAGTTTGAGATCAGATTCTGTGAATAGCTATGTGATTTGGAGAAATAACATTAACTTTTTTTACATGTAAGATTAGATGAGTGAGACTTGAATATAACCAAAGGATTTTAATGAAGCATGGCTTTTAATATTAATAATGTTGAAATTACAGTCTGTTTTCACTTGCTTTTGAGTGAGGCATTCTGTCTTACAACAGAATAGCCAGTTTCTAGAAATAGCTGTATCCAAATAGACTTACTATTTAGAACATACCCACCTGTGTTCCTAATAATGGAGGAATGAACTAATGTGAAAAAAGAGGTAGGCTTTGAAGCTAGACAGATTTGGGTTAAATCCTTGCCTCTGATATAAGTTATCTATAAAAATCATATATACTTGACAGATTCATCTATGGTGAGGAAGAAGACAAAGTCCACCATCATCATTGTGTTCACACTATATTCAAGCCCTAGGCAGGGATACTAAAAGTTTCATAAGAGCCTATGTTGCTTAAGCATATGCAATATACTTAAAAGCAACAAATCATAAAATGTAGAGTGTTTCCAGAATATTATAATTTACCAAAAATGACTCTAGATGAGTTAGAAAATTTAAACAAGTCAATTTACTTAGAAGAAATAGGGAGAGTTATTAATGGTTTTGTTGTATTTTATTTATTTATTTTTTTACTAAGAGTATGATATCTAGAAGGGTTTAAAGTGATTTCTAAAAACTTTTTTAAAAAAATAATATTTTAATGGCAATTTTACCATTCTATATTATGTAAAAGAATGAAAACTGCTAACTTATTTGAAGAAAAATAACAATAACATAAATAAAAATGAAAAAGATTGGTCCAAAATCTTTCAAACCAATTCCTTCATAAATTATAAACAAAAATTCTATTAGCACATAGAATCCAGCAACACTTGAAAAAGAAAGACTAAATCGGATGAATCCAAGAATGCAAGATTTTTTTTTAAATTAGAAAATGTATTAATATAATTCATCATGTTTATAGATATAAAGTAAAAAACTAAATGATCACCATTAATTCTGAAGTAACAAATTAAAATAAAAAATCTGTTCTTGGTACAAATGTGTAAAGATAAAATAGTAGATTGATATGTTTTTAATAGAACAAAATTAAATGCAACAGTATTAAATTTATTTCAGAAACAGTAAGTACATCACAAAAAGGTTAAATGTATGCTGTTTAACATTGTACTCAGTAATATTCAACATTGTTTTCGTCACTATCAATGCACTCTGGTGAAGGCAAATAAATTAGAAGTATAGAGTTGTAAAAAAAAGGTAAAATTATCATTATTCTCAGACAACATGATTTTATTGTTGGAAAGAAGCATAAAAACAATTGTAATCAGTAAGAGAAATCAGGAAAAGGCTTGGGTGAAAACAATATCAGAAATCAATAGCCATCATAAACAAAAAGAATTTTTAGAAGATATAATTCAGGAATGAAGTCCCATTTAAAAACGACAAGGTCAAGGAATGAACTTAAAAACAAATATACACTATATGAAAAAAAATTTAATGTTTTGTATAGGCATAACAGGGTTATGTTCCTGACATATAAATAGTGCTTAAAAATCAAGAAAAAAATATCAGTTTCCCAATAGAAACATGGACAAGTGTTGTAAACCTAGACAGAGTTCATGGAAAAAAGAATACATATGGTTCTTTAATATAAGAAAACTTATTTTTTTTTGTAAAATAAGAAATGTGAAATGAAACTAAGTAAGATGCCATTTTTAACATTCAATTTGGCAAAAATTTGAAGTTTGATGTTATGTCCTATGAACTAGCCTACTGAGAAACAAATACTCTCTTACATTTCTGCTGGGAGTACGAATTGTTACCACCTCTTATGAAGAGATATTTGCCAGTATATATCAAAATAACAAATGAGTTTACTTTTTGACCCAGAAATTCTGCTTTCAAAAAATTTTTGTTTAAATATTTTTGTACAATTCGGAAATACTGTTTATAAAATGATATCCACTTAAACTGTAGTGTTTGTAATAACGAAATCTTAGGAACATGACTACTAGAGCCTAAAGTCTTATTTGTTTTACTGCTACATAATGTACCATCGCATGGATTTCAAAACATTTAATTTAATGTATTTTGTCATGTTAAAATAGTAGTCACTTATATTTATTTCATGGAGTTTTTTAAAAATAAAAAATGGTTGTCAAATTGGTCAAATGCTTGTATATTTGATTTCCTTCTATGTTTTATTATATTGTTTTGAAATCATCTTGCTTTGAAAGAAATATTGGTAGAAATTTTGTCTGAGTTAGGTGCTTTGTATTGAAGTAAAACATTGAAAGTTTCTCCATTTATTGTACAAAACAGGTCTGTTTAGATTTCCTATCATTACTAGGGTCATTTTAGAAAACTAAATCTTTCCAATAAGGTATTGAATAAGATACTTATTTCATCCGGATTAAAATATATATTAGTAACAGGTTAAGAAAATTATTTTATTATGATTTATCTAAATTATTCTGGGGTTTTTCTTGTCATCCTAAAGTTTTCCTTTCTTTGTTCTTTTTTTTTCATTTAACCTAAGTATTTTTTCCATTAAATTAGGTATAAATTTATATATTTTTGTGGATTTATTTTTCAAAAACCTATCTTTTGGACTCATTATTGAAAGTGCCTCTTCATTTTATATTAAAAATAGAATAATCATTAAATAACTCATTGAATGTTTACCTTTATTTTTCTTACATTCTTATCTCCTTCATTATTTTGTTTATTGCCCAAATTATTTTGTCAAATATATAATTTATTATATATAAATTATTTGTATTTATGTTATGTAAAATATGTCTGTAATATTTGTATGTGTGTGAACTTTCCTAAGAGCACTTCTTGTACTATGTTCCAAATGCTTTCATATGTACTAATAATTTCATTATTTGGTTAGATAACTCTATCATGCTACAGTTTTTTTTTCTCTTCTAAATTGTCACATAGAATTCTTTTTTTTTTTTTTTTTTTTTTTTCGAGACAGGGTCTTGCTTTGTTGCCCAGGCTAGAGTGAGTGCCGTGGCGTCAGCCTAGCTCATAGCAACCTCAAACTCCTGGGCTTAAGCAATCCTTCTGCCTCAGCCTCCGGAGTAGCTGGGACTACAGGCATGCGCCACCACGCCCGGCTACTTTTTTTTCTATAATATATTAGTTGGCCAATTAGTTTCTTTCTATTTTTAGTAGAGACGGGGTCTCGCTCTTGCTCAGGCTGGTTTCAAACTCCTGACCTTGAGTGATCTGCCCGCCTCGGCCTCCCAGAGTGCTAGGATTACAGGCATGAGCCACCGCGCCCGGCCTCACATAGAATTCTTTTTGTTACTTTTTCCCTTTTATTATATTTTGATTAGAGAGTATTATCAGTACTACTTCTGTTTTAGAATAATATGTGATTTTCTTTTAGTTAAATTTATGGTCAATACTGTTCTGGCCAAAGAAAATCACAAGATCAGTCTATATTTAAGATGTGAAAGTCATATATTTCATATATATATTTTAAATATTTTGTCCACTTTTTGTTTGTATCAGGTAGAAAAATAAATTTTGTTTTCATTACTCCATCTTTGCCAAAATTGGAAGCCTAATCAGAATACGTTAACTTAAGGGAAGTAGCTAATTGATTACAAGGCTCCAAGAAGAAAAAAATAGCACACCACTACTAAAATCACACTTGATAAATATACCAGGGAAATGTCTAAATCTGGGGACCAAAACCTGGATCTTGACATAAATCCCAGCTATGGAGAATCATGGCTTCTTATCATCACCACATGGATTCTCAGAGCAGAGCTCCAGCCTAACATGTACACCAGATCCTTGCATGGAAGAATTATGGGACACTGCCATGAGCACACACTGTAGATATTCCTTTAAGCCTTGGTCAGATGAGGTACAGATTCACTTAGTCAGCTTACTATCCAGTGGGGACAGGGAAATACCTGGGCCCTCCAGAGATACTGGACCCAGTGGTAGGTGCCACTGGCTGTAGGTGAACAAAGACACCCCTGTGGTTGGACAGTCAAAGTGGAGGGCTAGGGTGGTCAGGGGATAAATGGAGTTTTGGAAGATGTTTGGATCACAGTGTCTCTTTCCTCAGTTTCTAAATATAATTTGAGTACATGTACTTGACAGCTGGCAGAACCCCCATACTGGCTCTCTGAACCAAGGAGTGAGAACAGTCACAGGAGGTAGAGAAAGGGAGAAATAAAGTCTTTCCCAGACTAGGTCACTACAGACATCACGGAAATACAAATCATTATCTTTGAATACTATAAAAATCTATGTGCCCAAAAACTACAAAATGAAGAAATGGAAAAATTTTTAGAACCACATAACCTTTCTATGCTCAATCAGGAAGATATAGAATTCCTGAACAGACCAATATCAAAAGCACAGAAATTGAAGCAGTAATTAAAAATCTTCCAACAAATAAACTCTCGGACTAGATGGGTTCAAAACTGAATTTTACCAAACTTAGAAAGAAGAACTCATACCTATACTGAAGAAATTATTCTACAACATTGAGAAGGATAGTATCCTCCCCAACTCATTCTACAAAGCTAATGTCACCTTCATACCAAAGCCAGGAGAGGACACAACAGAAAAAGAAAACACAGACCAATATCCCTCATTTATATAGATGCAAAAATCCTTGACGAAATCTTTGCAAACTGAATCCAACAGCACATTAAAAAAATAATTCATCATGACTAGATGGGCTTTATCCCAGAGATGCAAGGATGGTTCAACATATGCAAGTCTGTAAATGCAATTCAACACATAATTAAAAGCAAGAACAAAGACCACATGATTCTCTCAATAGACACAGAAGAATCATTTGACAAAATCCAGTACATTATTATGATAAAAACTCTTACAAAATAGGCAAAGATGGGACATACCTTAAAATTATTAAAGCCATATACCATAAACCCACAGCCAATATCATACTGAACAGGGAAAAAGTCAAAGCATTCCTGCTTAGAAATGGAACCAGAAAATGTTGCCCACTATCTTCACTTCTATTCAACATAGTGCTGGAAGTCCTTGCCAGAGCCATCAGACAAGAGAGGGGAATTAAGAGTTTCCAAGTGGGGCAGAAGATGTCAAACTCTCATTCTTTGCTGATGATATGATATTATATATAGAAAATCCCAAAGATTCAACCAAGAGATTCCTGGAATTGATAAATGAATTCAGTAAAGTCTCAGAATACAAAATCAATGCACACAAATCAGTAGCATTCATACACACCAATAACAGTCAAGGAAAAATCAGATTGAAGGTGCAACACCTTTCAAAATAGCATCAAAAAAATTAAATATTTAGGAATATATTTAATGAAGGAGGTGAGAGACCTACATAGGGAGTCCTACAAAACCCTGAGAAAAAAACTATAGAAGATATAAACAGATTGAAAACCCTACCATGCTCATGGATTGGCAGAACAAATATTTTTAAAATTTCCATACTACCTAAAGTGATCTACAGAATCAATGCAATTCCTATCAAAATACTATTATCATTCTTTACAGATCTAAAAATAATTCTATGCTTCATATGGAACCAGAGAAGACTTTGTATATCCAAAGCAATCTTAAGCAAAAAGAACAAATTGAGAGGCATCAGTCTACCAGACTTCAAGCTTTACTACAAGGCTAAAGTAACCAACAGCATGGTACTGGTACAAGAACAGAGATATAGAACTTTGAAACAGGACTGAGAACCTAGATATAAAATGATCCTCATATTGTCAGCAAATTTTTGACAAAGCAGACAAAAAACATACATTGGGGAAAATAATCTCTATTCAATAAAAGCTGCTGGGAAAATTGGATAACACATGCAGAAGATTGAAACCAGATTCCCACCTCTCACCTCTCACAAAAATCAACTCATGATGGATAACAGACTGAAACCTAAGGTGTGAAACCTTAAGAATTCTATAAGAAAATGTGAGAAATACTCTTATTGATATCAGCCTAGGCAAAAAATTTATGGAGAAGACCCCAAAAGCCATCACAGCAACAACAAAAATAAATAAATGGGACCTGATCAAACCAAAAATCTTCTACAAAGCCAAGGAAACTATCATTAGAGCACATTTATGACCTACAGAATGGGAGAAAATATTTGCATGCTACACATCTGATAAAGGGTTGATAACAAAAATCCCTATAGAACTTAAGAAAATTAACAAGAAAAAATCAAACAACCCCATCAAGAAATGGGCAAAGGACATGAACAGAAACTTTTCAAAAGAAGAGAGAATAATGGCCAGCAAACATATAAAGAAGTGCTCAACACCAGTAATCATTAGGGAAATGAGAATGAAAACCAAAATGAGATATCATCTAACTTCAGTGAAAATGGCCTTTATCAAAAAATCCCAAAACAACAAATGCTGGCTTGGATGTGGAGACATTGGAACCCTCTTACCCTGATGGTGAGACTGCAAATTATTACAACCCCTGTTTAGAATACTTTGTAGATATCTTACAGAGCCAAAAATGGAAACATCATTTGAGTTAGCAATCCTACTAATAGACATCTACCCAAAGGAAAAAAAAGACATTCTATAATAAAGACATCTGCATTTCAGTGTTTATGGCAGCACAATTTACAAATGCAAACATGTGGAAACAACTCAAGTGCCCATCAATGCATGAGTGGTTTAATAAAATGTGGTATGTGTATACCATGGAATATTACTCAACTACAAAAAATGATGGTGAACTAGCACTTCTTATATTATCCTGGATAGAGCTCGAGCCCATCCTTCAATGTGAGGTATCACAAGGATGGAAAAACTAGCACCACATGTATTTGCCATCAAATTGGTACTAAATGATCAACACTAAGGTGCTTACATGGTAGTAATATTCACTGGGTGCCGGTCAGGTGGGAGGGAATTCATGGGGGTGGGTACACTCACAACAAATGGATGTGGTGTGCACTATATGGGGAAGGGCACTTGTAACCCTGGCTTGGGCAAGGGTAAGGCATTTTGTGACCAAAATGTTTGTACCCCCATAATTTTCTGAAAGTGAAAGAATGCCTTATTAATTACCATGATATACCATTAACTATTACTCTTGATCAGGGGTCCTTGAACTTTTTAAACAGGGGGCCAGTTCACTGTCCTTCAGACTGTTGGAGGCCATTGGAGAGTGAGGTGCACATTCCACACATGCGCACTGTGGGCCCAGGACGAGTTGGCTGCTAAGCAGGACAGGCAGCAGTGGCAAAAACGCCCGGCCGGCCAGATAAATGTCCTCGGCAGGCGGCATGTGGCCCATGGGCCATAGTTTGAGGATGCCTGCTCTTGATAAAGAAATTCATTTCAAAGCAAAACAATGTAGCAATAGGCTAAGGTTCTGGAATTCTTTTGTCTTGCCTTATATCCCATCATCAGAAGCAGCTGTCTGGAGGGGTTAGTATAATTGCCCACTGAGGACTCAGTTTCACTACCAGGTGAGGAATGGCACATAAAACTTTGAATTTCTCTCTTAGAAGATGTGATACATGATTTAATAAGAGATTAATCTGTGGTGCCATGTTCTTTTTTTAAAATTTATTCTCCTAACATCTGTGTAATTATTCCTCCCTATTAAACTTCCATTGATTAAATAACTATGTATTCTATTCTATTGTTGAAATATCTATGAGTTTTATGCTTTTCTGACTATACCCTGACTAATATAATATTTCCTACTGTGGTAGTTTCTTCACTTTTCTTCTTTAGGAGGGAGATGGTATTCTCTAATATATAAGGTGGTTTTTGTTTTTGTACTAGCATTACCAGCATTATTATCACTTCATGTAGAGTCCTCAGCATTCTATTTTTTAGACAGTGTTTGTAAGTATTCTCCTATAAGCAGTGATAAAATTCCTAGTCTGTTTGCTTTGAAGTGCCTAACTCAGGGTCTTTCTTACTGAAACTCAGTTGACTTAGATAATCATGTTAACGCATTGCAACTAAATAGGTGCCTTAGCACAAAACTAGTCTATAAAATATTTTATTAAGCTCATATCTAGTTTTGTGAGTAGAATTGATATGTCTCTATACTGATGACAGAAAAGACAGTATGCACTGAGGATTCAGTAAAATAGATTAAGCTTAAGATACTGGACAGGAAGAACACTTTAGAATAATGAGGAAAGAAAAACTAACATTAAGCAATTTACATGCACTATTTGGAAATTGCAATATACCAATCCAGGACTTATCAGCAACCATATGACCACAATTTCTTGATTATAAACTTAAATTATGCCTTATTTTTCCCACTAAATTTTCAGTGTTAGGCTAAATAGTCTTTTTCTGCTTTCTTAGTGATAAATTTTCGATCACTCTATTCTTGGTCTTAGAGTGTTTTCCAATTATTGGATTTTATAAAACAGAGTCACTACAAAATAGAATGTTATAAATAAAGCTATGTCTATAAGCTAAAGTGCACTTATATGTTATAGAAGAATAGAATTTTGCTCACTGGTTTGTGGGCCTAAAGCACATGTACAAATACATGTGATTACATCATTTAAGTATAAAGGACAATATTACAGAACCTATGAATTTGAAGGGAAATAAGTAGCACACAGCCTATTAAGCACACTGAAATTTATAAATTGTGTTAGCTATTTACAATGGATAGTAACAGATGTAAACACTGGTGTAGCCTTTATTAATCTGAAAGGCAGGCAAAATAATATTGCCTACTGTTAGTTTACAAAGAATATAGAGCTGGAAAATTTGAAATATTTGCATCATGAAATATCTGATGTGAGGTACTGTAGAGGAGGTAATAAAAAAGTAAAAAAATCACACAAATTATACAAAATTACTTTATTGTACAAGAATAACAATTTAATATCTAGTGAATCATAGAAAGCTTTAAGTGTTTGTCCCACTTATGTGGTAATGTATTAAGAAATATTATTTTTAAATTCCATAAGTGAACAGAATCTAATTTTTAAAGTTTCACTTTGGCAAAGTCTGTGCATCTAACTATTTAATTTTATTTCAACCATTTAAAGAACAGATTGTTATAAATACATGGTGGAAATATTAAGGAGTGCTGTTTCAACTTAAAAAGACTTCTGAGGTCTTAATTAAGGGGCCAGTGATAGGCAAATTGCTCAAAAGACTAAATTTCCATCTAAGTTAAATTCATTTCACAATAACAATAACAACAAAGCTTAAATTACTGCAAAGGGAACAATAGTTTGATTACAAAGTCTTTGGGAGAACTATTTTGGAAGTGGTGTCTAGAGCCAATATCTACCATGTGGTGCCCACCCCCGACTCAGCTGTTCCGTACTGTTCATAAAACCCAGGCAGTAAAGAGGAAGTTAACCCTTTGGGATTTTTTATCAGTGTAATTCCAAGCCTGATTTTCTGCATGTTAATTTTTTTTCTTTTAAGAAAATGAGAGTATTTAGAAAAGATAAAATGTTTTAGTTGACTATTTCTTACTCACTAAACTTTCTCCCAGGAATTATTGGCAGAGTGAAAGACAGTAGAAAAAAACTAACATTTATCTGGTGACTATAGATTTTTTTTTCATTAATTCTTTACCTTTTGAATTACATATCTTTCCATTAAGAAATTTGGGGAAAGGGACTCACAATATAACCATTATTAACTCATTAACATACTAAGTGCCCAAGATCTCACACCTTGAGTGTAGCAGAGTTGAAACTTAGATCTGTAATAATACAAAACCTATAATCTGGGGCCGGGCGCGGTGGCTCACGCCTGTAATCCTAGCACTCTGGGAGGCCGAGGTGGGCGGATTGCTCAGGTCAGGAGTTCAAACCCAGCCTGAGCGAGACCCCATCTCTACTATAAAAATAGAAAGAAATTAATTGGCCAACTAATATATATATAAAAAAAAAATTAGCCGGGCATGGTGGCGCATGCCTGTAGTCCCAGCTACTCGGGAGGCTGAGGCAGCAGGATTGCTTGAGCCCAGGAGTCTGAGGTTGCTGTGAGCTAGGCTGACGCCACGGCACTCACTCTAGCCTGGGCAACAAAGCGAGAGTCTGTCTCAAAAAAAAAAAAAAAACAAAACCTATAATCTTCATGCTGTCATTTTTTAAAAATATTTTTAAAAGTATATACATTTATAAAATTTCATACATATATGTATGTTATTATATAGCATATATAATATTAAAGAATAATATTAAATAATATATAGTACCGACAGCTCAGTTTAAGAAATTAAAAATCAGCAGAACTTTTGAAGCCTCCTGAATTCTTCTGAGATTATACCACTCTTCTTTCACTTGATGTAACCAAGGACCTCATTTTTGTTTTAGTCATTTGTTTCTTTTATATTTTATCAAATGTTTAAGCCCTCAATCGCACATTGTTCACCTCGACCTGCTTTTAAGTGAAATGAGTGCCGTATCCATTTTCATTGTCATATTGTACTCCATTGTCTGAAGATATAATTTATCTGTTCTTGAAAATTTGGATTGTTTACTATTTTTAACTGTAAACCATGCTACTGAGAACATTCTAGTAGTGTAGTTTTGTGCACATCTATAACAGCTCTTTGGCGAATATACATATGACTGGAATTGCCAAGTCATAGAATATGCACAACTTAATCACACATTAAGGCCAAGTAACTTACAGTTTGGATGAACCAATATACAACCCCAGAAACAGAAAAAGTTTCGTTTATTTCATGTCTTCACAAACACTTTGCTCTGAAAGACCTCTTATAATTCACTGACCTAGTGGGTATGAGCACTCCATCACACTGGGTTTCGTATTTCGTATTGTTGAAATTAAATATCGTAAAAAATGTTTCACGTGATTCTTTCTTTTTTTGATTTTGGGGATAGCCAAATGCTTATTAATATTTTTACCCACCTTTCTATTGCCTTGTTAGTTTTGCCCTTAATGATTATGGTAATTCCTTATATCACAGATATTAGACCTTGTATAGTTTCATGTGTAAGCAGATTTGCTTTCTCAGGTGTGAATAGTGTTTTGTTTTGCTTTCTTAATTAAGTTTTAATTTGGACACAGTTTAGATTCACCTTCACTTGAGCAAAGTAATACAAAGAGATCCCGTGTATACTTTACTTGATTTCCTTCTGGGGTAACATCTTGCAAAAGTATGCCACAGTATCACGACCAAGGTATCGGCCTTCATATAGCCAGGACACAGAACATTTCCAGCAACGTATGATGGTTTCTTCATGTTGCTTGTTGATAACCACATCCAATTTCCACTTGCCCCTATCTCCTCCCTAAGCCCAGGCAACCACTAATCTTTTCCCAATTCCAATAATTCTGTCATTTCAAGAATGTTATATTAAGTGGATCATACAGCATGCAACCTTTTGAATTGGCTTTTGTCACTCAGCGTAATTACCTGTTGATTCATCTAAGTGCTCATTCTGTTTTATTACTGAATAGTATTCTACAGAATGGATGTATCACAGTTTGTTGAACCATTCATCCATTAAAAGACATCTGGGTTCTTTTTACTTTTTTACTAATATAAATAAAACTATTACTAACATTTGAGTACAGGTTTTTGTATAAACCTGTGAACTCATGCCTTTATAGCTCTGGGATAAATGCCTAAGGGTGTAGGAGCTGAGTTTTTTTAATAGTAGTATGTTTAATTTTATTTAAGAAACTTCTACTAAGTAAAGTATTACAAGAGTGGAGAAACAAGCACCACATTGATTCACCATCAAATTAGTTTTAACTGATCAACACTTATGTGCACACATAGTAATAACATTCACCGAGGGTTGGGCAGGTGTTGGGGGGAGGGGCTGGGTACACTCATACTTGCACACTGCACCATCTGAGGGATATACATGCTTGTAGCTCTGAATCAGGCAGGGCAAAGGTGATATATGTAACCTAAATATCTGTACCCCCATAATATTCTGAAATAAAAATTTTTTTTTAAAAAAAGGAAACTTCTAAACTGTTTTCCAGACTGGTCATAACATTTTAGATCACTATCGGCAATATATGTGTCATTCAGTTTCTCTGCATTCTTGCCAGATTTTGGTGTTATTACATTTTTAAAAACTTTAACCATTCTGATAGGTATACAGTGATACCTCATCCGGGTTTTAACTTGCATTTCCTTGTGGTACTGAGCATCTATTCGTGTGTTTATCTGACTTCTACATATCCTCTTGACTGAAATGTCTGTTCAGGTCTTTGGCCTGTTTTCCAGATGGACTGTTTAATTTTAATGTAGAGTTTTGAGAATTCTTTATATATTCTAGATACTAGTTTTCTGTTAGATATGTGCATATGATATTTTCTTCCAGAAAAATATTTAAGTCTTTAAAATATATTTTCTGTTTGCTTTCTCTTTTTCTTGTTCCTCTGTTTTTCTTTTCTTGTGTTCTTTCGTGCTACTTACATCTATTTTTATTTAATCTCAAATTTTTTTATAGTATTTGTCACTTCGTGTAGGCTTCTTGGTGGTTATTCTGGATATTACAATATAAATGTACAATTTTTCACAGTCTATGCATTCAAGTTTTATGACTTCAAGTGAAGTGTGTAGGCCTTGATTCTATTTAGGTTCTTTCACCCTTCCTGTTCTGTCTTGAGTATTATAATTTTTTAGATTGTGTTAAAATTTTTGTTTCAATCATCACATATAATTTAGAAAACCCATGAGGAGGATAATCTACTTTATTTACCATCATTCATTTCTTTTTGTTATTCTTTCTTGATTCCTAATGTTTCAAGGTTTCTTCTTTCACCATTTCTTTTCCTTTTAAATAATTTCTATAAGCCATTCTTTAAGAGTAGATCTGCAATTGACAAATTACTCCCCCTTTGCCTGAAAATGTCTTTATTTCTCCTTCACTTATGATGGAGAGCTTTATCAGATATAAAATTTGCAGTTGGTAGTTCTTTGCTTTTAGCATTTGAAAACTGTTGAGCCCCTTCCTTCTGGGCTCCCTGGATTCACAGGAGAAATCCACCATTCTTTAAACTGGTGTTACCTACGGGTAGTATGTCATTTAACTCAGGGTGCTCTAAAGATCTCTTAATCTTGAGAAGTTTAACTGCAATAGTTCCTGGATTTCTTTGGGTTTATTCTAACAAGGGTACCTGGTAGGGGAGGAGGGAATTCTGCAGATAAAAACTCATGAAGTTGTGGGGGCCCCCCATGAAATTCTTGGCCCCAGGTGTGTCTCACTTTCAGGCTAGCACCCTCTCCCTCTAGAGCAATTCATCAAAGGTATCGTTCCAGTGTTTTGACCAGTTTATAGCTCTAGCACCTTCTGCTTTGGGCAAGCTGATCTCAGCAGTGATTCCCTATTGTTCATCTGGGTAGAGGATCTGCGGCCTTCTGATGTCAAGATTGTTCTTTTTTAAGAACCAAAGGAGGCAAGAAAAGCTTCATCTTTCTCTGTTGCACCCCTTTTAATAAAAGGATTTGTTCTGTACAATTTGGATTCGGTCAGAAGGCTGCACTCAAGGACCAAGAAGGCCACATGTTCCCCAATAAGTATAGAATAATGATGGATTTGTTTTTTCTTACAATTCTTTTCACACCCATTTATTTTTCTTGCTTTATTTTGCTAGCCAGGAAATATATCCCAAAGTTAAGTCAAAGAGATGATAGCAGGTTGCCTTGACTCATTTCTGATTTTAAAATAAGTATTTTTAAATTTTACTATTTAGTGTGTTATTAATTATGCATATTTTTGTAGATTTTTTTCCTCGCCTTAAGCAATAGCCCATGCATTATTTTAGCTAGAATAATTATCAAAAATTGATCCTTTGCTTTATCAAATTCTTTTTCTATAACTGTTGAAATAATCATATATCATTTAATATAATAATATGTATTTAATGTTGGTCTAATTTTACATTTTAAGAATTAATCCAATTGTGATATAATTTGTATTCATATCTGAATTCATTTTTTGTTTAGTATTTATCTGTTTGCTTGAAATTATAAAAAAGACAGAATATAATTTTTGTCAGGTTTTGATATGAAAATTATACCAACCTAATGAGTTTGAATGTTTCCTTACTTCATATATTTTGAAAGCATTTGTATAAAACTAGAGCTACTTTTTTTTTCCTACATTTTTGATAGGGCTTGGCTATAAAAACTTTCTAGTATTGCTGCTTCACTTGTGGAAACGTTTTAAACTACTAGCACAATTTTCCTAAATGTTATAGCACCATCTTTATTTATTCTTGGATTTTTGACACTTCTTTGTTTTCTAGCATTTTTCCATTTTATTTTTATTTTCAGATATATTGTCATAAAGGTACCATCCCCAATATTTTCTTATCTATTTAAGTTTCTCAGGATCTATAATTTTGTTCCTTTTTATATTACTAATATTGTTTATTTGCACCGTCTCTTTTATGTTTCTCTTGATTAATCACACAACATATTTCATTTTAATCATCTTTTCAAAGACACTGCTTTGTGTTTTGTTTTTCCTCTATTATTTTTTGTTCAGTTTTCTATTTTGTTAATTATTCTTTTTTAAATAACATTTTCTTTACTTTCTTACTTCCTTTCTTACTTTCTTTACTTCCTTTGCCTTTATCCTGTGGTTCTTTTTCTATCATTTTATGCTGTTTATACTTCATTAATTTTCAGTTTTTCTTCTTTTCTTAAAAAAACCCCTCACTATCTACTTTAGATTAAGATGTCTTCCCGTTTTATCCAAACTGCTGCAAAAGACATTAATTCATTCCTTTTTCTGGCTGTATTTCTTTAATAGCAGTCTTATGGTAATTAGATTTTATTTTCCTGCTTATTTCTTTATTTTCTCCATATTCTGGAAATAGAGTTTTCTTAGGTATGGAATTATAGGACATAGTTGTTTTATTTTCAGGTCATATTGATTTTGTTCTCATGCAACTGATTTTCATTGTTGCTTCAAAGAGCCTGTGTTTACTTATAGATAATTTATTCTCCTTATGATTTGTTAGGATATCTGAATGACAACACTGGTATCTTAGGTAGGCAGAATAATGGTGTCCAAAAGATGTTTATGCCTTAAATCCCAGAACCCGTGAATATGTTATGTTACATGGCAGGAGAAAACTAAGGTTGCTAACCCTTGAGGCCTGGAGGTTATCTTGGGTTAATTGTGTAGGTCCAATGCAATACCCAAGGTCTTTTTAAGTGAAAGATGGAGGCAGGAAAGGCAATGTTGGAGTTAAAGGGAGCTTTGCTACCAGTGTTGAATGAAGATGGGGAAAGGAGAGGAAGGTGGGCAAACTTTAGATGTTGGGAAAAGGAAGAAAACTGATTCTTTGCTGGAGCCTCCGGAAAGAAGGTAGCCCTGCAAACAGCTTGATTTCACCCAGCGAAACGCATTTGGGGCTCCTGACCACCAGAACTCTAAGATAGTAAATTTGTGTTGTTTTAAGTTACTAAATTTGTTGTGATTTGCAAATAAGAATAGTCATATGGAAGCAAAGGAAATTCATACAGTATCTTTTATCTGTTCTGGAAAATCTCAACTATTTTCACTGCAAAATTTTTCTACCTGATTCTCTTCATTCTTTATTACTGAAATTGGTTTGATAAATGTTATATCTTCAGCTTTGTCTTATATTTCTCCAAAACTTTCTCTTTCTTCATGTTTTTGTCCCTTTGTTCTGAGTTCTATATAGTTTGTTCAGATGTGTTTTACTACCTTTCTCTTTATATGTACCTAATCTGCTCTTTAACATACTCAATATTTAATTTCAATTTTTTGTATGTTTACATTTTCAAGAGTTCTAATTTTTTTCTTTAATAGATAAACCTCATTTTCTTGGTCTCTTTCTTTTTAAATTTTTCTGTAATACTACTGAAATTTTTATATTTTAATTCCTCAAGAATACTAAGTAAATGGATTTTTATTTAATTTAAATATTAACTCTAACATTGTAGTCTTTGAAAATCTAGTTATGTAGTTTTGTGTTTCAAAAGATTCTCATTTACAGTTTTTCATGTATTCTTGCACTTTGTTCTTTTGTTGAAGACTCTGATCCTTGGGACTTTATCTGTGGTAATGTTTTGAAATCTAAGATTGAATTTAGTTATTCCTCACAGGAATTGATTTGCTTCTTTTCAATATTTATAAACACAAAGACCCAGGAATACATTACATTAAGCTTTTCTGGAGGGGTCTACAAAAAACTTTTTGATTAAGAATCCAAACACGCATAAAAGTGGGCTTAGACTATAGTTAGGAATTTTTAGAAAGACATTTTCCTCTAGAACAATGATTGAGAAAGGGAGCTATCTCCACCATCTACCAAGAAGGTGTTTTTATTATTGTTGTTTTGTTGTTGTCATTTTTGTTGTTGTCATCAGTGTTGGCTACATCTCCTTTCATGTTTCTCAGCTTTCTTGGAGAAGGTCTGCTCAAGCTGCCCACCTTATGCTGGTCCAAGGCTCTAGAACACATGTTCCGCAGAATCCCATTAACACAAAAGTTCTGAATCATTAGACTGGAAGACGCCACCACAGCAAACAGCAGTTTTAGTGTCTTTTTTCCTTATTAAATTCACACTTTTATATTGTTTATGACCCCAGGAGATTTCTTTATTTTTTTTGACACTTAACCATTCTTACAAAAGATGTTCTTAAATGTTTTGCCCAGCTAGCTTATTGTTCTAAACAGGAAGGTTTTCTGGAATGTAGTCCACTGAGCTTTCACAAAAAATTTCCAAATTTATGTGTTTCATGCCAAAGCAGAATAAGAAACATTCTAATGTAATTTTTGAAGTCTCTTTCTTCTAACCATAGAAGTTAACAATTGTGGTTGTGGATGTTAAGTTCTTTGCATTTAGAGTTTCTCTTCTAGATCAACATTTTTTTTTTTTGGATGAAATAATATGAACTCTAAGATTTACTTCCAAATTATTTGGGTGTGGAGGAAGTGAGTAGAGTGTGAGTGAAACCAGAGTGGCCGTGAATTGATTGCTGTTGAAAGTGAGTGACTAGTACATGGGGTTTCATTGTACTTTTGTTTCTTCCTTTTGAAATAAATTTGAAATTTCCATAATTGGTTACAAATAAATGATACTTCCAAAATCCTACTACAAATTCAAGCTTTGGAATATAAAAAATGGAATTCCTTTTGAATTTAATAAATATAATTTATTAATCTTTAGTCTATTCATAATACAATATAGTACCCAACAGAGCACTTAAGTGTTTATTGGTGAAAATAAAGAGCATGTTAAACAGCCAAAACCACTTAATAAATATCAACTTTTACATACAAATTATAAAAGTGTTTGAATATAAAACATATAAAAAGTAAATTATTATCCAAAGTTAATCCCTAAAAAATAGACCCAGACTGTGTTTCTTAAATGTTTTTAATCTTTTGGTTTTAGACTCTATTAAAGAACTACAAGATGATACCATCACTGATTAAATACAGAGTTTTGCAGAAACTTAGAAAAGAGGACTAGAAATCATCTATTCCAGATGATTATTATCTATAATATTATCTATAATAATATTATTATCAATAATTATCCTCAAACCTAGTAGAAGAGAGGGGAAGTAGGTTATCAAACCCACTGAATGTTGAACATAGAGTGTTTTGATCTCAGGAGATACGCGAGGAGTGTTCCTGGAAACAATCAGAACGAAGTCTATCTTAATAAAGCCTTAATAATTGGTTCTATATTGCATTATTTCCTGGGTACACTTTGACTAGTAACAGTGTTTTATAAATACCATCACTCTTTATTTTCTACAATTCTGTTTTACTTTAGCTCTTACTGTTTACTCATAACTCATAAGTGGTTTTTATTTTTGTCTGTTTAAACTTGCAGAATAGGGAATTTTGCACTAAAAAAACCCCCAAAACATTTGTTTTGCACCTCCTGTGTTTCCTTTGACACAGTTCACATATTCATATGATTATTGTTTCATTAAATCATTTGTTTCTTATTTGTTGGAGTAAAAAAACCCTCTCATTCCAAAAGGAATAGGCAGAAGGATTAACTTGAATTTTTATTTAAGTATCTTAGCTTTTCTTCTGAGCAGGCAAAAAAGTAATTAAATGTCAAATCTGGTTTAAAGTTTATTCTAATCTGATTTTAGGCAGTTAATCTCTTGGATGAATATCTTTAGTCCTCTGTCTCCCTCCACCTGTAAAATGGCAGACGGCGGTGAGAAATCAGCTCAGCCAACCCCAGTACATACAAATGGGACACAGGTGCCATATGGAAAGACATACCCCAATCTCCCTCTGCTTGCCCTTGTTGTGGTGCCTCATGTATTTTGCAGAGATTGTTCTCAGGTAGGTATGTGGTTGCATTTGAAGAAGGCCCTAACCAGAGTTCTGACAAGTAGCTGTCAATGGTTGATTGTATTTACCTCTTTCTGGACATCAGGAAAATTGGTCTTCCTTCTCCCTTTCTAATTCCTTTCCATGGCCTCTCAGCTTTTCTTTTGTTCTGTCCAGGCTATAACCCCTACTTCTGTGCTGTCCTGGGCAGAGTGTTTATTCTTTCTACAGTATGGGAGAATTCTGAGGGCACACATCACTGGGCTTGGTTGCTGATTCACTCAGCTGATGAACAGGCAAAGGAAAACAGCAGTCTTTATCCACACAATAAATGGGCTTGCACAGCTAAATTGTTTTGCTGCAAAATCTATTTTGTACAGCAGAAACGTTTTATTTGTACTCCTTGTGTAACATTACTAATCTTCTCTGCAGGCCAATGAACCGCCTGGGGCAACTAGTCTTAAAGTGATGCACTGGGAAAGACATTTTGAAAAGACACATTAATACTTTTCAATTTTTTTTTCCTTGTTGAATAACTTGTATTGAAAATCTGCTGTGGGTCAGTGTTGTGTTAGAAAAGTTCATTTTCAAGGTGAAGGGGAAATAAAAGTGAGATAAAAAAATTCACAGTAAGATAAACATTAAAACACAGGAGAAATATTTGTACAACTTAAGCACTAAATGCCTACAGCCCCCAAATGGAAGCAGGACTCCTAAAAGAGGGTTTATCAAAAACCAGTCCTCAGATTATTACCTCAGAATCATGCGGCAGCCATGATTTTAAAATGAGATTGTGGGCACTCGCCTCCCTCAATGGGAGCTCTAATTCCATGGGTTTGGATTGGCATGATAATCTGTCTTTTAAGGAAAGAAAGTTCTGCAGATGATTGTAATAAATTACTTAATTAAAAAAAAGAAAATTCACAGTGCAAAAAAATAAAAAGAAGCACACACACACATTTGTATTGGATATCATACCCCATTTCTAAAGATACCACTTGTTTGAGAGAAGCACAGCTTTTGCAGGCACTGAGGGAAAATGTCTCCATTGACTCTTATAAAAGAAACAGTTTGTGAAGCATTGTGAAAATTTTTTATTCTGGAGAGGCTATGTATCATTTATGTGAAAGTTGTCAGAATCAAGATGGAATTATTTGTGTTAAAACCCTGATAAATGAAGCCAGGGAAGGCAATGAAGGGAGGGTTCTAACGCGTGTATATTTGATGATAACTAGAACGATAACAAAAGACTGCGGAAACCACAACCTGCACAAAGGCCACAGCGACCTTACAAAATACATATACTTCTGTGAGGACATCTGCCCAGCAACTACCTGTAACCTTCGACTGAGTCTCCCTTGTTATTGATCCTTGTGGCCAAGGACAATTGTTTCCTTTGTCTTTACCTGCCTGGATACACCCACCTGTTCCCATTGCAATGCTCAGTCTGAAATAAATATCATTTTCTTTTAGAGATCCTCTCTGTTATTTAGGTTTGACACTGATATATGGTGCGCCAATAAACGGAAAATATTAGATAGTTCTATGTTACTCTGTATTTCATGAGCAAACTTTTTACTACGGCAACTTTTTGAAAATCACCCCCCTTTTTTCCAATCGTCTAGTACTACTGTGTCCAATATGGTAGCAAATGAACACTAGACATGAGGCCAATCCAAATTGAGAAGTGCTGAAAATGTGAACTGTTAATATATACTGGATTTCAAAAAACATGTAGAATATTTCAGCAATTTTTACATTATTTATTTGTTGACATAATGTTTTGGATATCTCAAGTTAAATAAGATATACTACTAAAATTAATTTCACCTGTTCTTTTCACTTTTAAAAATATAGCTATCAGAAATTTCAAATTCCAATGTGGCTTTCATTTACAACTTGCCATATATTTCTATTAGATAGTTCTACTGCAGTATTTTAATCCTTCTACTTATGTTACTTAAGTGAAATCATGCTTCTGCTGGAATGTGTTGAATAATCCTGTATGTAAACAAGAGAAAGCACAACTATGATACCCGAGTAAAGCAATTAAGCAATATGTTGCAAGAAAACTTTTATTTGGGTGTTTTGAAAAAGAAATGGGCATTAAACTTTTGATTACAAAAAATTAAATCTGAATAAGTTAAATTCAATTATCTTTTAAATTAGTTTAATATCTTTACAGATATCTGTCTTTACATAGCTGTATCATTGTATGTGATCACACTCATAATCAAATCTTTTATATTTTAAGCGCTTTTATGCTTAACTCTTCTTATCTCCATAGGCCTATCTCCATCTTCACTTCAACAGCATGTTAGCAAAATGGATAATCTAATATGTAGTTCTTGTACTTTTCCATGCACAGATAATCATATATACATATGCATATTTTTGCATATATATATGTATGCATATGTTTATGTATATGCATACATAATATATGTGTACTTGTCATGTAGCTTTGCAAAAAATGGGGTCATGTCATGCACCTTTTACTGAATCTTTCACTTTTCACTCAATCCCTTGATGACATCATGCCAACTGAACTTGTAACATTTTAACTTATTGTTTTCAATGGCTGCAGAGTATTCACAGAGTATTCTAAGATATGAGTGTAATGTAACATACTTGAAATATATTCAAATGTTCCTCTATTGATGTGTAATTATTTCATTATTCTCTTTCTAAAGGTCTTATATTTCCTTTTTTCTTTTCTTTCTTTCATTTCTTCTCCTCCCTCTTTTTTGCGGCTGCTATTACAACGAAGACTGTCATAAACACCGTTATACATATACATATGTCATTTTGTACTTGGACTTTTACTTTTATGGAAGACATTCCCAGGAATGATATTGCTCTCAAAAATGCATAAACATGTTATAAAATGTTATTAAATGAAGTGTGTTGTTTTGCATTTAAGAATAATACAATTATTCATAGTTCTACGGTAAGGGTGAAAATACATTAATCTCATACAAGAAAATACTTGTTCTTTTCAAATTTTCCAGTGCAGTGGTTGTAAAGAAATACTCTTTGCTACTATAATCATTGTTTCTCAAGCTACTAGTGAATTTAGACTTTTTTTTTGTTTGCTTTTGGGACAGTTTTATTTGCTTCTCTGCAACTGACAATATAGAACAATAATCTTCAATAAAATTTTCATAGATAATAGAAATGTTCTCTTAAAATGTAGTAACTGTGATTGAGAAACTGAATTTTTGATTTTGTTTCATTTTAATTAATTTAGATTTAAATGGCCACACATGCCCATCAGTTTCATAGTGGCTGTGCAAATTTAGATAGTCATCCAATTTTTTATCTAATATTTTTTCTTTTTCCTATCATTCTCAAAGAGCACTTTCCATATATGTAAAGTAACAAGTTGTCATCTTTACATTTTTTTACATTTGGTTTTTGGTTCTTATTACATTTTATTTTGTAAAAGGGGTTGGAGCGATACTATCACATTTTATACATAGATGTCATTCTTCTATTTTTAAATTTTTCAATAACTTTTGGTATGATTTAATATTTTTATAATACTTTCATCAAATAGAGTGAAAAATAATATCTTGAATAGTGCTTTGCTATTTTTTCTTTAACCATATAGAGTATATTTTCACACTTTGTGTTTTAATATTTATTATTTTAAAAATGCCATAATTTTAAAATGTCTTCTCCAGTTTTATTTTCATTATTTTAAAAACAAACAGTTTTTGTTTCCCACTTTAGTAGTTTGCATCTGGTTTCTTTTACTAAAGATATAAACATTAATAACCTATTAGGATTTTAGATGAAACAATATAACATTTAGTATTTATCCCCTCAAGTGTTGTCTTGGCAATTATTCATTCATTAGGATATATCACATACCAAAAACAACCTGTGGTTTTCTTTTTCTACAAATTGAATCACCATATAAACTAGAAACTCATGTAACAGATTGCTAGATCTAAGTTGAGGTTATATGGTGTAAAAAAAAAAGATATTTCCAAACATTCACAATTGATTGGAAATCTTTCCTGTGGGAGTATATAACTGGAAATTTATGAGATGAAAGCAGAACAGATTCTGATTTAATCTCTTCTTTCTAACACACAATGAATTTATGTGTTTCAGTCAGTTAAGAAAAAATTGTGTTTATTACAAAAAAGAAGCAATAAAAATAGGGCAGTTGTAATTTTTCTCACACCAAGAATGTGAAATGCTTTCACATATGCTACCAAGATTTTACTTGTGTAGAAGATATCAAAATTTTTCTTTGAGGATATAGTTCACTGTTGATTGGAAAATATATTCTATTTATACCATTTCACTAGAATAATTGTTCTTCACTTATTTTGAATTAATGGGTTTTGACGTTTATCTCACATTTCACTGTTGTTTCAATAATAAGATAACTTTTCTATTTATAAAATCCATGCTTTCTTATTGAAGAAAATTTGGAGAATATTAAAAAATGAAGTTAAAATCAAAAACTAAAAGGCGATAATGCAGGAAAACCACAAATTAAAATAAACCTCAACTATTATCTTCAAATACAGTGATATATTTTTTGTTTATTGAAATTATACAGCATAAGCCATTCTTAAAATGTTCAACAAATTATTATTTAACTGGTAACATTAGCAACATAGTTTTGTTTCATCATATGGTATTTCATACAATGACAAGCCAGAAATGTCAAATCACCATTCCACTGGTGCTGTCAGACACAGGTAATAAATTGGAGATTCTACCTATGACGGCAATTTGAAAACTGCAGGTCATTAATTAAACTTGAGTGGTAGGTATGCTAAAGCAACGTGAATTGCAGACAAAAGTGCCATTTACCTAGAGAACCTGGCTACTTCTGGCCCTTATTACTAAATCGATTATTAGAATTATTTTTAAAAGTTTTTATTAGAATAAAACATAAGCTCAAAAATGTCTATGTCAGTTTGTGTCAAAGGTTAACGTAGTCAAGCTTCAGGGCCACACCCTTACTCAGGTTCCTTCTGAGTTCCCTTACCTGTGTTTTTATTCCTAATTATGGGGTTTTTCTTTATTTTAAATGTGGCTCTTCAAATTATTTAAGCTTTAGGTTCTATAAAACATGAATTCACCTCTGGTATTAATTAAATGTTTGTTTTTACAAACTTTTTTTTCCTTAAAAGCCAATACTATCAGTCAAAAGTGTCTTGCTGCAAAAAGCATCATAAAATATGTAAACTTTTGTAGAAGCATTCATTTAAATGCATTATTTGGCTTTGCCATCTACTTTGCTCCTTTTTGCTTAAAATTTCCCTTAAGAAGAGGACTTTTTTTTTTATTTTTTTATTTTTTGAGACAGAGTCTCACCCTGTCACCCAGGCTAGAGTGCAGTGGTATCATAATAGCTCACTGCAACCTCAAACTCCAGGGCTCAAGTGATCCTCCTGCTTCAGCCTCCTGAGAAGCTGGGACTACCAGTGCATGCCACCATGTTCTGCCAATTTTTATGTATTTTTAGTAGAGATGGGGTCTCAGTTTTGCCCAAGCTGGTCTTGAACTCCTGAGCGCAAATGATCCTCCCACCTTGGCCTCCCAGAGTGCTAGGATTACAGGCATGCGCCACTGTGCCTGGCCAGAAGAGAACATTTAAAATTCTAATATGTATTTAAACTTGCATTTCGTATGCAAGTTCTATTTTTGTATTCACTTTTTCATTCATTTGTTAATTATGGCCATCTACACTATGTGAAATATACTGCTAGACACTGTTTGTCAATTTATCTACTAGATTATATGTCTCACTTGACAAATCAGGGATTAGAAAATACAATTTATATTTTTCTATCTATATTGTAGCTATAGAGATCCACTGAACATTGTACTTGACATTTTCCTTTATTTAGTAATTCCTTTTTTATTTTTAGAGACAGGGTCTTCCTGTGTTGCCCAGGCTGGAGTGCAGTGGCCCTATCATAGCTCACTGCAACCTTGAACACCTGGGGCTCAGGCAATCCTCCTGGCTCAGCATTCTGAGTAGCTGAGACTACAGGCACACATCACCACATCCAGCTATTTTTGAAATTTTTTGCAGAGGTGGGGGCCCATTAGGTTGCCCAGGCTGGTTTTGAACTCCTGAACTCAAGCTATCCTCCCATCTAGGCCTCCCAAAGTGCTGGGATTACAGGCATGAACCACCATCCTGGCTTATTTAGTAATTTTTATATACCCTCATTCCCCTTTTTTTTCTCCCAAACTCTGATTTCATTCTCTGGAATGAATCAATCATACTAAACTATTCTGTAATTTATAACTGCTTTTCTACATAATCATGGCAGAAGTTTGAACAAGAATGTGAAGTAAAGGTTGATTTGTGGCAACTAGAAATGGCTGCTTTATGCATTCATTCATTTATCCACCAATAAATTAGTAAGATACTGTAATGTTTCAGAACTTGGGCTCTAAAGTTAGATAGAGGTCAAAACCCTGGCTTTATTGATGGCAAAATTTGACCCAAGGCAAGCTAACATCCTTAAATTAAGTTGCCACATCTGTAAATAACACAGACGTGTGTGTGTGATTAGCATTGTAGAGAAAATATGTTTATGTGTTTGCACAGTTATGGCATTCTACACCAATTTTACTGATTCTTGGTTTCTGAGCTGAAAGGCAGCCTTGGAAGTTAATTTACAACTATAAAGATAATGAAAACTCCAGAGAGATTTACCTAACAGTTCAGTTATACATGGACATTTCAAGGGAGATGCAGACGCTGAGTGAAACCCAGACCCCACGGAGACTGCTCTGAGTTGTAGTACTGAACACAGGACTTAATATGTTTCCAAAACAGACTCTCTCTGAAGGGGAGGGAGAGATAGTTGCCTTACTCCCCATGTGAGCAGATAAAATTCATTTTTCTCCATTCCTTGCCTACAATACAGACTGTGCATGTGCGAGATATTTGACCCGGCTCATATCACATGGGCACACAGCAAAACCTCATTCTTGTTATTTGTTGCGAGGTAAATAATAAGAAATCTGTCTCGTATCCAAAACTCTTGTAGGCGCATTTAGTACAGAATTAATCAAGATGAACATTTAAAAACCTAATAATTTGTTGTGGAGATTAAATATTTTGATACATGACAATGCTTTTCACAAGGGACCCATATTAAGCCCTCATTGTTCACTACTGTTACAACTGGCTTAATTAAGCTCCTCTGAGTGGATTTACTCAGTCCCCCAGGTGCTATGTCATAGTAGAACTCGTAGGAAATTGTAAAAACGACAAGGATTATTAAAAGTTGTCTGTGTACTTTGTATAATTTCAGAACAAAGCATTCGTGAGGACTCATGGGGAAAAGTGTCTATTTCATTGATCTGGAGAGCTACATCTGTCCACTTATGTTCACAAACCTGGACATGTCTCTGTGAGGCCATAACATGGGTCATTTAATTGCTGGGTTCAATATTTACCTGTATGGCAACCTTGGTAGCAGGTTAACCAAGTTTCAAACCATCATGATATAATTGTTTCTATCAATAATATATGCCAGCACTAATAATACTGCCATTTTCTTAGGATGTAGCTCGAATCATTAAAGTACAAAGGGAAAATATGGGACACTCATGCACAGCTGTTGTTTAAACAGAGAAAAAAATCACATTAGCAATCAGAACATTTTAACATCTAAAAATGGTTCCATGATAAATTTAAACCCTTCTTTAAATACTCCATGCCTTGGAAAGTGATAAAAGATAACTTAAAATGAACAATTAAAAGAACATGGGGTCTGAATATAGACAATCACAGGGATACCAAAAAAAAACCCCTCCATTTTTATTTGTAAATAGAATGTTCGGTAAAGTTTTAAGTATGTGAAGTGAAATAGAAGTCAGTCTGCAGTTCTACAACTGTATTTCTAAATGCAGTCTTAATCATCTGAGAAGTAACTTTTTTTTCCCTCAAGGACTGAATCTCAGCTGGTGGTGGGGCAGTCCCCAATGCTAGGACAAGACAGTGGCGGAAGTGGAGGAGTTTCTTGCTCTGATGTCATAGGTTCCATTCGGCATCTGTAGAGACATCCATTGGCTTCTTTTAGGCTTTGGCCATTTATCACGCAGGAGTGAGTGGTGTGCAGGATCCCTGGAGGACCTGTGACCCTTTCTGCTTTTGAAGAGAGGGGATGATTTAACATTTCCATGCCACACTGCAGCCAGAAAGATTCCATCCATCTATCTTTGACTCTTACATTTTTCAATTCTACGTGAGAGCTATGAGAATTATTTCATTGCTCTGATATACCCCGGAATAAGGGGAATGTTTCAGGTTTCAGGTCCACCTTCAAATAGAAACCCCTGCCATTCCTCTGTGAACTGGCCACCTCCCCAGGACTCTTGGGGTATCAGATATACACCCTCTATTCTCAGAGTGCACAAACCTGTCCGTTCCAGCTCTCCTCGCCCCACCCCATCTCCAGACTCCCTTTCTCATAGCTCCACTGGGTCTACGCAGTCCCCACTGCCCACCCATTCTCTTGGCCCGGAGAACATTAAATGGGTTAGGATGGGGTGATGAACAAAATTTGCACATATTACCTCAAAGCTACGGATAGACAACTTTTTCTTTTTTTTTTTCTCTTATTTCAAACTTTTCTCCAGAAAAATAATATGGTACTTTAGCTAACTGAATGCTTAAAGGGCCAAGGAGTGGAAAGAAATACCAGAGAGGATCATGACATGAGAGAGATTTGGCACAAACCTCAGCAGGATGCCTAACACAATCTCAGCCTTCAGAATATGACACAGAAAGATGACTAATATTTCCAGGGTTCAATTTGCTAAACAAGGAAAATAGGACCCTGAGTCTTAAGGAAGAGTTAAATAAATATTTCATGTACTATGTAAAATATATTTCAAATAACTATCTCAAGGTCTGATTAAAGTACTAATACTAATCATTAATAATCAATAGTTAATTATAATAATGTATCAGTATTGGTTCAGTAATTATGACAAATGCATTACACTAATCAAAGGTGTTAATAACAGTTGAAATTGGGTGTGCAACATAGGAAACCTCATGGTACTATCTTCGCAACTTTTAGTAAATTTAAAACTATTCTAAAATTAAAAGTATATATATTTATTTGAACCCTTAAGTTCAAGGAAAAAGTGAAGTTGCATTTAACTGAGAATGACTTGTTTCAATTTCAAAGTTTATATACTGTGTACCAGACAGTACCAAACTAATACTTTTCCACAATTTTGTCAGTGATAAGAAATAAGTCCACCATCAGATAAGAGTTGTGTTTTCATATAGACTTAAGTTGGGATTTGAAATCACGATTAAAGGATATCATTGGTCATAGGAGTCCCTCTTAAAAGTCTGTAGCCATTTCTTTGTATTTCATTCCGTTGATATTATAGGTAAAAATTCCATTAGCTTATTTAGTTTATATTAGTCTATACAATCATTTTTCTTTCTTCACATGCATTATAGTATAGGGGCTTTTAAAAATAAACAGCAGTTGAGAGAACCACTGCTTATGTAAAAACTGAGCCTCTCAGATTATGTGTCAAATATCAGATGCCTGCTGTCAACCCTGGACTCTGGGGACTCTTCCCTTGAAGCCTCTTCTAGTTTCTCTGTGATACTTTCCCAGAAAGCATTCATTAATTTCCCCTGTCAGCTAGACTCACTCGAGTTTTAAATTTGTGAATTAAACATAACTGATCTTTCTTTTCTGAAAAGATAAAAACTATGCTAAATAATTCTGCCATGTTACATTGAGTGGACTTTAACAGGATCAAGTCCTGGGGAGGGAAATGAATTATAAATTTGGTAAAATGTCATTCATTTTAGAGTCTTTAATTTATTTCAGTTGATGGTGATTTTTGTCCCCTAATTAAATAAAGTAATGAAGAAGTAGATATTTTAAAATGTATTTTCAGAGTTTTGCACTTATGGGAAAACTGAAAATAAAATAAAATAAATTAGCTGCTCCCAACCTCTGGTTTTACTAATGAAAATGAATCTATTTCTTGGTTTATGGTAGTTTTATTTTTTCTGTTCTGAATATTGTTGTTTGGTTATCCATTAATTTTCTTAATTAATAAAATAAGTAATAAATTCAACTTTGCTATTATTTTAAAGAATTAACCCGAAATGTTAAAATCGACCTTGCTTGAAGGGATATATTGATGTGGCAAACAGAACACTTCACGTTGCAATTTCCTACTGTTGTTAGTTTCACAGCTTTGGTATATTCCAGACAGTTATTTTCAGGGGGTATTTTGTGATGACATAATCTTGAGTTGTTTAGAAAAGGTTGGCTTGTCCAACATTGGGTGACACAAACTAAAGAAAGAAAAGAAGGAAGCAAAGGGGGAGCGAGGGAGTATGAATAAATAAATAAACTTTAAGAAACAGTGGCTGGAGATCTGGCATTTCTTCTGCTATATATTCAAAAGCTTAAAAAAATTTATCAAGACTTCCATTTCTGGTCAAGATAAAGTAACAGTTTTCAACACATTTGAAAGCAGGCTAAAGAAAAATTAACCCTCAGACACAGGAAACAAAAGAAGTCCTATGATTCCTTTAGATTTCTGTTCTGAGAGAGTTTCCAGGCGGCAATGAAAGCCCAGCTGATATACTGAGTTAAGGAGTTAGAACTGAGAGACCACGGAGACAAGGCGACTAGGTTTGACAGAAAAGAATGTGGAAAAGAAAGAGCTAAACAGAGAGAGAGAGAATTCCAGAGACCTGTAGAGAGTCCCTCTTGATCTGATCAGCAAATGCATGTGAGGGAAGGGCATGTGGCCAAGGAAATAACCCACCAGGAACGTGTAGTCAATAGTGCCTGTCCGCACCATTCAGACTGGAAATTCCCAGGACTCACGGGACATTGGGTAGAGTGTGTCTTGCCTCAGAAATGGAGAAAAGTTAACTTTATACCCAGCACTGCCCTGTTCCTGACTGACAGATATTAAAGCCAAGTCTCACTAATCTGGGAGGTTATGGCAGGAGGATTACTTGAGGCCAGGAGTTGAAGACCAGCCTGGGCAACATGATGAGACCCTGTCACTATAAAAATAGCATGGTGGCATATGTTTTTAGTCCCTGCTACTCTGGAAGCTGAGATGGGAGGATCCCTTGAGTCCAGGAGACCAGGATTTCCAGGTTACAGTGAGCTATGATCAGGCCACTGCACTCTAGCCTGTGTGACAGAGCGAGAACCTTTTCTTAAAAAAAAAGAATATCTAAAATGATAAAACTGTTTCCAAGAACTTAACTATGTCCCAGAACACAGCTCAACAATATTCATAGAAATATAAAATTATCTAGCACCGAATAAGGTTAAAATATGTACCCTCTGGGACCCCATAAAAATTATCAGGCATGCAAAGAAACAAGAAAATATAGCCCGTAATGGAAAGAAAATTGTTCAATTGATAGATGCAAAAATTAACAGACATTAAAACAGTTATTATAACTGGATTCCACTTGTTACAAAAGTTAAGTGAAGGAAGAAAAGATACGAAAAGAACCAAACCAAATTTCTATAAACTATAATGTGTGAGATATAAAATACATTACATCATATGAAAGGCAGATTAGACATTGTAAACAAAAAGATTAAAGAACTTAACAGCAATAGAAGCTATTCAAAATGAAACACAAAAAGAATTCTTTTTACTGTTTTAATCACTTTTAAGTATACAGTTGAGTGGCATTAATTACATTCACATTGCTATACAACCATCACCTTTATCTCCATAACTTTTTCATCATCCCAAACTGAAATTCTGAATCCATTAAACGCTAATTCCTACTTGTTCCCCTCCCCCCGTCCCTGGTAACCTCTATTTCACTTTCTGTCTCTGTGAATCTCACTATTGTAGGTATCTCTTGTAATTGTAAGTGTAATCACATAATAGTTATCCTTTGCGTCTGGTTTATTTTACTTTGCATAGTGTCTTCAAGATTCATCCATATTGCAGCACGTGTCAGTATTTCATTCATTTTTAAGATTGAATATTATTTTAACATATGTAAACACTCCATTTTGTTTATTCATCTGGGTTGTTTCCACCTTTGGGCTATTATGAATAATGTTGCTATGAACACGAGTGTGAAAATATCTGTGTGAGTCCCTGCTTGCTGTTCTTTTAAGTATTTACACGGCAGTGGAACTGCTGGATCATATGGAAATTCTGTTTAATTTTTTGAGGAGCTACCATACTGTTTTCCACAGTGGCGGCATCGTTTGAAATGTCCACCAGATATGCACAAGGATTTCAATTTTTCCACATCCTTGTCAACACTTGTCCATCTATTTGATGTTTTCTCAATAAATAATACTGAAACAATTCAATATCCATGTAAAAATAACTTCTATCAATACATCATACCAGGCACAAAATTAACTAACAAGAATCATAGATCTAAATGTAAAACCTGAAGCTATAAAAGTGGCTGGCAGGGTAATGCCCCACAAGCTAGCCAATGCTGGTGGCCTCCAGAAACATTGCGTGACCCTCCATCATCAGCCAGAAAGGGCAGAGGGATGGCAGTCCTGTAATTGCAAGGAACTCAGTTCAGCCCACAACTCAAACAAGGAAACAGAATCTCCCCTAGAGTACCGGAAAAGAAATACAGTCCTGTTGATGCCTTGATTCAGCTCAGTGAAACCTGTTGGACTTCTAACTTAGAGAACTATAAAATAATAAATTTGTGTTATTTAAGCCATCGAGTTCATGTACATTTGTTATGGCAACAATAGAAAACTAATATATCATATGAACCAAAAGTCATAGTCCTACATGTTTGTTTATTCAAGAAAGATGAAACTGCATTTTAATAAATAGCTTGTACGTGAATGTTTATAGTGGCTTTATGCATGATTGCCAGCAACTAGAAGCAACTTAGATGTCCTTCAGCTGGTGAATGGATAAACAGCGGGGGCACAGTCAAAGGTAGAACACCGCTTAGCAGCAGACAGGAGCAAAGAAACAGAGTACTTGCCTGTCAGCTACCTTAGATAGTTCAAAGGTGAGGAAATGATGTAATTGTTTTTCTTTTCACTAATCAGTGAGGCAATAAAGCCAACACTAAAAAGATAAAATATTATGGTGAGACAAAATCTCTGCTACCTAGGAAGGTTACATAAAAGGTAATTAATAACTTTTGTTACTCATTGTTAAGAACGCCAAGCTCAGCTTATAATTTTAACCAAGAAGCTAAATTCTGGCTTTACATTAGTAAAACATTTGTTTGTTATAGCTTTCCATTAACTTCTACTGCATGATGTGGGAGTTTAAGAGGTGTCCCTGGATCCTAGACGACCCATTCCTCCTTGCCCACATTGTGTAGCAGCAACAACCTGTTTTGGGTTTTTTTGGATTGATGGCAAGAGGGTCACCATTTGTATAGAGGATACTTTCATTTTATTAGCCAAAAGAATGCATTTGTTGTTTAATTGTCTTGTGGAACTGCAAATATGTGTGATTATGCACAGACGCTGAGTATGCAGAATGGTGGATCGGACTGAGTATCACGCTGTTGCCCTTCCTCTCCCAACCATCTCTCTGTTCCCCGCTCTGTAACGCTGGGAGTGCAGACGACCCTTCCTTCCAAGCTAGCTTTCTGTCCGATTACGCCAACAGGGGGTGCTAGACGCAGAGTGGAAGGCAGAGGGAGCCAAAAAGGCTCGCAGCTTCCAAGGTTTTATTTGTCTTACCTGTTTTGCTCCAATAATGATTCTTCCCTTTCGTAGCCATTTGGGGTTTTAACAGGGGCTGGTTCTATTTTCAGATATTCTCCTTACTGCCAGAACCAGTTTCAACAAGCCTTTCAGAAATACTACCACCAGCCTAGAGGCACCTCCTGCTCAGAAGCCTGAGTCCCAGCTCTGTGAGCCCTTGTGTGAGATGCTGAGGTTCCAAAGCTGTCCAGAAGTACCCTCTCCTATGAGGGCTAGGTCCCTGCTTAGCGAAGCATTCTCCAGGCTCACGATGCACGCAGCTAGGCAGTATCCTTCCTGAGACATCCAGGACTCAGTTCTCGGTGCTCCTCCACCATGGCTGTAGGTTCTGTACCACCCCCCCAACCTCATCCCTCTTTCCCCAGCTCCAGGAGTGAACCCTCACTTCAGCGCCTCACCCGTTCCTCCTAGTCTGCCAGCCCTCCCATCCCTGTCCAGCCCATATCCTGTATTAAATTATCTCTGGTAAAAATATAAAGGAAAAAACTGTTTGGGTTTCTGTTTTTATGACTTGTTCCTGACTTACACAGATGCCAAGCCCCCAATTTGAAAGCTCATTAGTGAAAGTGATATTCAATCATAAACATTTCTCAGTTATACTGAATTTTCCCTATTGACACTAAAAATGCATCACAATGCTTTCCCTATCCTCTTTGGAAACAAAACTGGGTCCTGTGATATTCCCCATTCCTTGGGCAATTATATTAGTAGAAATTATAAGGATCTTCATACGGACTTTTTCTTGGATTGTGGACAGTGGATGAATAATTAACATTTTATTTCTTAGCACCAAATAAATTTCTAACAATAATATAATCTTGATATCAAATTGAGTTTTAAAAAAGGAAAAAGCAGTGGTACGTTGCCTAAGTTCAATACCATCAGAACTACACCTTTACCTTAAAGAATACTGAAGGCAGGGAGCACTGAACTTTGGGGCTCTATAGGAACAGGATCATGTAATGACCATGTTTATTTTTCAGAAATAAATGAGTATATTCTCTATGTTACTGACTGCAATGAATCTTTATGACTGTGGTGGTATACCATCCAGCCAAACTCCTTTATATTCTGAGAAGAATATGTAGATAGCTATATATTAATAACTATTAAGTCTATGGCATATGTAAATGTATTTTCTATAATTTAATGTAATTTTTTGACTCCAGCTTCAGTTATTTATAGTGTCTGGTGGTGTGGTGCATCCAACTCCCATTGGTGGTTTTGAGCCACAGAAACATCTATGAGGCACCAGGGCAGGGTCCATGGATGTACCACTGGATGTTTCTCTGTGGGGCTCTGTTAGGACCAGACAGCAGGTCACCTCCGCTCTGAGGAGACACAGAAATGCCACTGCTGTCTCCTCCTTAGCCTGAGAGAATACCTTCCTTTTTTGTGTGAGAAGTCTTCAAAATTTTATTGTTTGTGTGCAAAGTCTTCACAAAAAAGTTTATCAGTTCTCTGTATCCTAGATTACCAGGGTTATAAAAGTCAATGAAATTATTGAATTCCATCACCCAGCATGTTCTTCAATTGTATGTATAATATTATACTGAGACAAATATTGAAAAATAAATCTCTGATGTGAGAACCTTGTGACACCTGTGAGGTGTATGTTCCTCTAACTGGAGTAATTCAACAACATCAGTTAAGAAGTTTTTGTTATCATTTGAATGGTCATTAAAAAAATGTTAATCTGGATTTCAGAAGTGTTTTTGAGAACCACATGAGATTTCAGGGCCTGACCTTGCATTTGTTTTTATTATTGTATTTGTCACCATTGCTTTAGTTGAATTTCAATAAAAACGAGTTTGTTAGCTAATGTTATTTAATTTTGAAGAGTTTATAAAAGAGAAAAATTCATAAAGGGAGTTCATAAAGAAAGAGAAATCCTGCTGGGCATGGTGGCTCCCACCTGTAATCCTAGCACTCTGGGAGGCTGAGGTGGGAGGATTCCTTGAGGCCAGGAGTTCGAGACCAGCCTGAGCAAGAGTGAGACCCCCGTCTCTACTAAAAATAGGAAAATTGGTTGAGCGTGGTGGCATGTGCCTACAGTCCCAGCTACTTGGGAGGCTGAGGCAGGAGGATCACTTGAGCTCAGGAGCTGGAGTTTGTAGCAAGCACTCTAGCCCAGGCAACAGAGCAAGACTGTGTATCAAAAAACAAAAAAAGGAAAGAAAGAAAAAAATAAAGAGAAATCTTGTGCTTCTTCCTAATATTTAAATGATTAAAAATGATGTGAGTTTAAGATGTCTTACTTAACAATGCACAATATTTTAACCACATCTTCATTCCCTGTCAATTGAAACAGGTTATATATAATGCTTAATCACAGAGCCTTGGTATTCCTGAAAACCCACAAACTGATTTCCAACACTTATATTTAGAAGCTTGGTTTTTAAACCATTACTCAGGCAACAATTTATAATTACAAAAATAATTATGGAGAAAACCACAAAAGTTTCACAAGATTCTAATATATCCATAACCAAGAACAAGCATTAAGATAAAACTCCAACTTCTCTGAGGCTCGGATACTTACACAAGGCTGCAGAGTGAGTGGAAAATAAAACCAACAACTTAATGACTCCACTCTCAACATTTATAACACTTTCTGCTTTGGATTTTGCACAAGTTGTCTAAAGCAACACCGCATCTCTTTGATAGAGAAAGACCAGGGCTCACAGAACGTTAGGTCAGAGTGTACTTTAATGTTTTGTTTACCTTTGCAGCACTTAGCTGTTAACACCTGTCAGCTCAGAAGGGGCCTGGCTGCAGCTGGGACCGAAATTCTCCAGCTGCCTATAAGGTGCAGTGAATTGGTGCTGAAGACTCCAGTCCTTGACAAATACTGGCTCATGTGAACTGAGATAATTGGTAAAAACAGGCTTTTGGTAAAAAAAAAGCACTCCACTTCAAGGGTGAACTACCTACCTTTGCACACTGGATTAAGTATCTTTTTTCCTTGTTGATATATCTCTAATCCCATCTCCAGACTCTGCCATTCTATTAATAATTTTATTTAGCACAGATACGTGAAGCTTATCAGAACTTTAGTTAGGTCCTGATGCTGGACGTTGGTGGCATTTCATTCCTAAATCTTGTACCAGAGGACTCCTTACATCACCTGTTCCAATATAGTCTATTATTCAATTTTTTCTTACCTTTTATTTAACATTTTAATTAGTTTATTTTCGTCCAAGAAAGTGTTTCAATTTCCCCTTTCCTCTCTCTTTTTATCTTGTTAGCAATAAATCACCATTTCCTCACCTGTAAAATAGTAGTTGAATTAAATACTAATGGATTTTATGCTCTAGTCAATAACAGAAATCATTCGTTAGGAGGGTTTTTTTTTCCCAGTTATTATCTTTAAGATACCAGATTTAAACTTTCTGGAAATAAACCTTAGGAAAATGTTTTTATATGTGTACTCTATAAAAAGTTATAAAGAGTCATCATAGCCATGTTTTTTAGTCTTCTAAAATATACTATTTTGGCCTCAAAAATTATATCATTGATTTTACTTCTAAAAATACAATATGGATAGTCTTTAATTAGTGTCTCAGTATGCGATATGTACTTTTTATTATATAGGATGAGTTACACAAGAAAGCAGAAAATTAGGATCCATTTGTTATGTTAGTGGAAAATTTAAGCAAATTGAAAAGAGATATATTAAGTTTACCAGGTTTGAAACTGCTGGAAAATTTCCAGACTAATTTATTTACCTCTTCCAGAGGCGATTTCCAGAGGCAATTTTGAAGCATTCCACTTTTACCTTGACAATATATGTGTATCCCTGGTAAAGCACAGGGTTATCCTAAATCAGTTTGTTGCTTAAATAGGTGACTAGAAATGGCACAGTGGGCAGCATGTTTATTTTCACGTCTTCCTTGTTGCCTGGCACATGTCTCCCTTTGCATGCTGGTCGCCCCTTGTTGCCCACCTGTGAGCAGATGGTAGGCGGCCAGATGGTCCCCAGTGTCCCCTCTTTGTTTACTGGAATTGACACTGTTTAAAGTTGTTTTCTATTTTTCTTCTCTTGAGCCCTTTTCACCAGCTGTAGGCAAATGCCTCGCACCATTTGACATCACCCCTGCCAGAATCTGTCATGAAAATTTAGAAAAGGTAGAATTTCAATGTTGTGAAACCACAGCACCCTGCTGCCCCTTCGTCCACTAGAGCGCTCCTGCCCAGTGATTTCACAGACATGCTTTGACACAGTGTAAACCTAACAAGGGAAAGCTATTGCTTTCTGAAAAGCTGTTGATTTTCTCCCAGACAGAGCTCAGCAGTGTTACACAAATTAAAAGGCAAATGACTACTTCTTCAGAACCTCACATACTGATTTCGGTACTATAAAAAGGTTACATTCTGAGCTACCAAGGGTTAGAACTTCAACATACTATTTTTGGATACTTTGTTATCTTCAAAATATCCATTTCTAAATGGAAAACCCTACCTATTTTTCAATTATATTTTAAATTATTTTATCTATTGTTATCAGAACAGTACTTATTACCTGATCTCAAAAGAAAAAAGTTTTAAAATATTCTTTTTTCCCACTCTGACTTTATCGTATACACTGTACATTAAAGACCAAAAATTACAAAAACAAAACAAAGTCACCTACCAAGTGTGAGAGTTAATTTTTTTTTTTTTTGAGACAGATTCTCACTCTGTTTTCCCCGGCTAGAGTGCCGTGGCATCAGCCCAGCTCACAACAACCTCAAACTCCTGAGCTCCAGCGATCCTTCTGCCTCAGCCTCCTGAGTAGCTGGGACTACAGGCATGTGCTACCATGCCCAGCTAATTTTTCTATATATCTTTAGTTGGCCAATTAATTTCTTTCTATTTTTAGTAGAGAGGGGTCTCACTCTTGCTCAGGCTGGTTTCAAACTCCTGACCTTGAGTGATCTGCCCGCCTTGGCTTCCCAGAGTGCTAGGATTACAGGTGTGAGCCACCACACCCGGACTGAGAGTTAATTTTATGTGTCAACTTGTCTAGGCTAAGTGATGCCCAACTGCTGGTAAAACATTATTTTGGGGTAGGTCTGTGAGGGTGTTTCTGAACTGAGTAAAGAAAATCCACACTTACCAATGTGGGTGGTGCCATCCAATCCTTTGAGGGCCCAGATAAAACAAAAAGGGTAAAGAGAGCAAATTTTCTCTCTCTCTTCTTGAGCTGGGGCATCATCTTCTTCTACCCTGGGACAGTGTCTCCTCTGGTTCTCAGGCCTTTAAACTTGAACTAAATGACATCACCAGTTTTCCTGGTCTCCAACTTGCAGGTCCTATCATGGGATTTAGCCTCTATAATTGCATGAGTCAATTCCTATAATAAAGCTCTCCCCCCTCCCAATTTATATACACAGATATTGAGTATATAATTGAAAGTTTTCCAGAACTTTGAATGAAACAAACCCACAGATTCAAAAAGCCACATTAATTACAGGCAGGACAGTAAAAGTAATCATATACTAATAAAACACAAAGATAAAGAAAAGAACTTACATATGTTATCTTGTTTTATCCACCTGCTTAATATTTCCTTGCTGTTTTTCTCATTGATTTTCTTGTTATAGATAATGTGTTTTGCTTTCTACTTGAATTTCCCCATCATGTTTATATTTCTACTAATGTCACTTTTATTAGTATTCCAAAAGATTCCTTGAATCAATATTTATATGCTGTCAATTTGAATATTTTCCCTTAATGAGAAATGAGTGGTTTGTCTTTCTCTACTTCCATTTTCTAAAACTCCAACTAAAATGGAATTTGCTGGTTTTATTTAGGATCGTAAAATCTACCATTGTGATAATATAAGTGATTTTGTTAAAGGTTCTTATTCTTTAGTGTTCTGTTCTATCATCATATTGACAAGAATAACTTTGATTTTTTTGATTCCCATGGTCATGACTGATCTACTTCTTGTTATTATATTATGAATTTTGACATTTTTCAAATAACTCAAACTTCTAGTAATTTTTCAGGAAATGTACCTAGGAGCTAAATTTTATGAATCCTAAATATATATGATGGGGTAGACATTTAGGTTCAAAAATTTTTCCACTCAGCAACTGTAGATATCATACTTTTCTGGTATGTTAAATAACTATGAAGAAACCTGTAGTCACTTTAATTTACATTACTTTCTCCTCTCTTCTTGGTATATGGTTTTATTCCTTTATGTAGCAATATTTTTCCATGCACAACAATTGGATTTTTCTGTTTACTCAACAATACAAAAAGACATCTATTTTGATGCTTAAGTTTCCTACCCTTTCCCAGGAAATAGCAGTGTTCTATAGAGAGTTAAGTTTATTTTTTAAAATATGAATGCCAGTAAATTGGTCACCTGATTACAACCAGGTACAAACCATTTCTTTGTTTTGTATCCAACCTTGGTAAGCCTCTTGCTTCAAAAAAAGAAAAAATCAGATGATAATGTTTTCCTCATTATAGAATCTTTTCATTCCTCTATGTATTTGATTATACCTTTTCCTTTATTTATTCCACTTTTCCTTATATATAATAAAAGAAAATGTTATATATTCACTATCTTTTATCCTATCTTATGATTTTAACTTTCATCTACTTATCTTTTGCTCTCCTCTCCATTGACTGGTCCACAAATATGTTCTTTAAATAACTAATTCAATTTCTGATATATAGGACCTTTCCTTTAAAGCTTTCCATTTGTGTTTTGCTTTTTTTAACCTTTGCTAACATTTTCCATGTCAGCTATTCTCAATTTTGTTCTTACTGTCTTTATAATGACCTGTACTTTTACCATAATTTTCCTTACTGATAACATGAAGAAACTATTATCCATCGTATTTTTGTTTCTGCAAAAATCAGTTTCAGAAATATGCATTTCTCTTTGGTTCTTGGCATGTGGACTTATTTCTTTTTGTGGCAATATCTTTCCATATGTGCCAATTCGATTTTTCTCTGTTTACTCAACAACACACAAAGACGTCTATTCTGATGGTCAACTCTCCTACCCCCTCCCTGAAGCGTCTTTCCAGGCAGCAGTGGCATGCTGCAGAGAGAACAGCCAAGACAAAGTGATGCACAGATATTTTGATTTTTTTACAATAGTCTCTCTGCTGAGACCATGTAGCAAGAGAAATGGCCAGCAAGAACAGCGCCCAAGATGATCTCAAGAAATCTTCAAATTCAATATATTCCTAATTGTCTGTCTTACAAAGCACTTCCTCATGAATTCAGGCATTTTTCTCTGCATGAGTCCTCCAGAACTGCTCCTCAATTCTCCCTTCCCTTGTGGTTGCAAAATCATAAAAGCTTACAATTCATTCCTTTCCATTATTGTCATATCATTTTCATGTCTCAAAGTATTTTGCTGAGTGAATCTTTTCAAACACTGCTAATAATTTAGTGTACTCTATTTTCAGAAGCAAAACATAAAGTGTACAATATTCCCAAACATGCAAGACCAAATAGTGCACCTCTCACATATATATGGCTTGACCTGAAACTTTTTTACCTTGTGTTACAAGAAAATTTCTAATTTCTACCTAGCAAAAGTACACCTAGCCTCAGTGCTCCAAGTATGAGGGACAAAGTGTGATACAACTCTAACCATCACTTTCTTTCAAGGGTACCTTTTATCGAATTAAAAAGGGAGAAATATTATTGGTAATGACAAGATGTAAGCTATGATCATGATAGTGAGTAATTTAATTAGGGAACTCTATAATATGGTGTTTATACTTGATTCCATACAGACTGTTTTCTTTTTCAATCCATTATTTTGCTGCTATGGCATCATGTTTACATTCTAAAATGTTAAATGACATGCAGATGATTGTAGTTATTTAAAATACTATCCCACAGTGTCTAAAATTTATTTACTCACAGCCATATAAATTGATTGTATCATAGAGTGTACCATATAAATGATTGCACAGCCATTCATATATGTAAATTATGTAAGTGGCTGTGTTTACATTTTTAAAATTATTTTTATTAGAGACAGAATCTTGCTATGTTGTTCAGACTGGAGTAGCTGGGACTACAGGTAAGCCCCACAATGCCTGGATGTTTACATTTGTAGGTGTGTTTATATACATCGAAACTTATATATCCATACACACACAGAGAAAAAGTAGGGCTTGCTTACGTAATCTCTACGAAGGTCAACAAGTGTGCAAGTGGCCCTAGCTTGGGCCCGAACATACTCCTGATGACACTGAGATAGGCAGTAAGTCCCAGACTGTCTTCCACCTGTTACGTGATTTGTGTTTTCTTATCTCAAGCCAGACTCTCCTCCCATTTGTTTGATTCAAATACACAAACACAGAAATATAAAGGTAGGAAAGTGAACCTTGAATGCAAGCAGATTTTATTTTTATGTGTCTAGGTATAAAGTTCTATGAGTATTTATAATTAGATTTAATCCAAATAACAAAGAACATTTCTTATAATAGTTAACCTTTGAAAGCCGTGCAGCATCTCTACCACACATTTCTAAGAATAAGCGATGAATACTATAAGAAGCAGCTCAAAAATAGACCAAAACACAGAAATCAGCTCACCTGGCAGAGTATAATGCTTTTCCCCTGAAAAACTTTATAGAAATACCATGGTTTTTTTTTTTTTTGTCTGATGTTTTTTCTAATAGTTGAAACCAAAGATTGCAAGACTTTATATTTGCACCCAATTTTAGAGCATATAATGTCAAATAGACTCCATTTTACATGAGACTCCAAAAACTTGTGTGGTTTTTTATATTTATCTTTCTTTTGTCCAACACAATTAAAAAGCATCTTGCCTTCTTCGCAGTAATCGGAACATAAAATATTACCTGGTGTTCCAAATGTAACCCCTGGGGTTGCTTAGCATGTCTCTACAAGACTCTCGGGAATTCTGCACAAATGTTGGAAAAACACATGCTGGCAAAGTCATTAAAAAGGAAGAAAACAGATGGTTCTTTGGCTTGAATTTATGCAGCAATTTTATGTGTTCAGGACAAGTTAGATTAAATAATAATTTCAATAGGATTTTAGCTAACAAATAACTGTCCAGCTGCTTTCTGTTACAGAAAAAGTAATTCTGGCTTTTCCTACTCCCCCCTATTCCTCTACCCCAGGTAAATATTTGACATTTTCAATCTTAAGATAGCAGAATTGGAAGAGTTTACTTTGGTCTGTCATAATGTCATAAATTCTCATCATCTCTGACATGGTAAAGCAGCATAGCATGGTGGTTAGGAGCTTGCGTTCTTGCGTAGGCACATTGAGTTCAAATCTATGGACAATTAACCATTCTGTGTCTCATTTACCTATTGTTTAGCATGAGGGACAATAACAGAATCTACTCAATAAAACTTTGGTGAAGAGATGGTATTTGGAAAATGATGCCTGGTACCTAGGATGCACTTAATCAAATTCCAATGTCTTTATGAATATTTATGTGTTTGGAGATACAAGCACAAAGCAATGCTATATTTTCCCTAGGTTTATGGTTCTTGAATGATGTGGTTTAGAATAAAGAGAAGATTAATTTAATCTCATCTACTTGAAATACTCTCTGACTGGTTCTATGCTCTAAGACACAGTATCTTGTCTACAACTAAAAGCAAACGTGTCCAGTGAAAAAGTGGAATGATAGTGGGTTGACCTTCTCCCTCAGAAAAGAGCTATGTAAGATTTCTTGGCACTTTCTTAGTACACTGGGGCCTGGATACATCTTTTGCCTCACCATCATATCACTGTTTGAGAGGGAGAAAAATAATAAAGTTAGCGATTTGCCAATTGTGGCTAGGGTGTTGTCTCTATACAACTATACACTTTGGCCTATCCCCAATCAGTGTTATTAATGAGATTTTTGTGAATGCATGTTAGAAATCAAACTTTCAAACTTATGCTGACAAAACATGAATAGCAATAGGAAGGAGCTATTTTTTCCTCTTTATCATACAACAAATAAGAGGATCATCTTGAAAACCTATAGATCCTACAGATCAGGTACCTGACATGTTCTTAATGGGCTCTGGTGAGGATAAGAGAGATTATCTGCACTGCAGTCAAAGGAGTGGCTCTTCCTGGCTCTTTGCCAAATTGGGTTTAGAGAAAAGCCCACGCTTTTAGCTAAGGAAAAAAAAATAAGTCAATTTTAGTATTTCATGTTTCCATTTTCTAAAGAATGAAGATGATTTGGGCTTCTGATAATGGAAAAGTGCATCGATTTTATATAGTTCATCATGATCACTGAATATGCAGCCCATTCCCAGAGCTGGATTTCATCTTTTGTACTTAACATTTTTTGAAATGGAAACATCTGATCATAAATTATGGCATCAATATATCAAAATAAGAGTTATAAATGAAGATTTCATTGAAATATTTAAGCCCCAGATACCTTTTAATATTATTATGTCTCCCAGAATTCTAGGTAAATTGCCAAGAACTCTTTTATGAACATTACTCACAGCCCCCTGACACTGTTCCCTGTATACAAGGACTAGAATGGTACAAAAAAAAAAGATATTGCTCAGAAACAGAGTGGAAAAAGTCCATTTTTTTCTTCATGAGGTAGTTCAAAGAATACATTTTTAGTAATTATTCTAAAACCAAAGTTGTTCCAAGAATTAGTGGTAAACTTCTGATAATAAAATGAGATGAATGCAAAATATCTTGAAACACAGATAACAATCGCTGCATCCTACATCACTTTGTGTTTGCATTTCTTGCCAGTCTTCAAAATGTTCTCAACCAGGATGCAATAGAAAAGAACATTTCTTAAAATAGTTTATCTCTGGGCATTAGAATAGATAATTAAATTAAACTATTTTATTGAAAATGATGTAAAACTAACATCTTCAGAGACATATCTAGAAATGTAGTAGTAATGAAAAACAATGTAATGGTACAACTATTGAAGGCTGTACTTGGATTTAACTGTAAAATATGTGGTGTTACCATAAGTATAGACACCAGTGGAAACAAATTGAAAGTCTAGAAATATACCCACAGACACATGGACTTTTTTTTGACACAGATTCCAAATTCAATGGAGAAAGTATAATATTTTCAATAAATGGTGCTGTAACAACAGGAATAAAAAATAGAAAAAAGAAAAGGAAGGAAGAGAGAGAGATGGAGGAAAGAGGGAGAAGGAAAGAAGTTAGTGAAGGCTCAAACAAAAAAAGATTCCAGACAGATAGTAGAACCAAAGCAATCTTGAGAGAATATCTTTGTCTTTGTGGCCTTGTGGTACACAAAGATTGCTTAGGACTCAAGTAGCACCATAAAAAAAAAGAAAGAAAGATAAATTGGACTTCATCAAAGTTGAAATTTTTTCAGCAAAAGGCAGTAAAATGAAAAGGCAAGTCAAAACAAGGAGAAAATACTTACAACACATATATCTGTCAAAGTCCTATACCTCAATAACAAAAAGACAACCCCATTGAGAAATGGTCTGAGGCAGTTTATGTGTGGTGGTGGTTACATAGGTCAAAACTCATCCAACTGTACAGTTATAAGCTTTGCATTTTATTGTATATAAATTATATATACATAAAATATGAGGATTTGTGGATAGAGTGCTGTTTCTATACAACTATATGCCTTAATTTCATTAATATTCTTAATTATTCTAACTTCTTTTCCTAATGTAAAATTGAAGCTACTCTAGCAATGAATTGGATTGAATATTTTAACAGAAATAAATTCAGAAATTGATTTTCTATGATTTTGTTTTTTATGTTTAAATATTGACTATACTTAAATAGAGATTTTATTGCTTTTATATTTTTTCCATATTTCATCTCTCTTAGGTCAAAATATTTTAATAATGCTCACTATACCGCATTTCCTAGAGAAGATCTCTTACCACAGGGGCCTATCTCCATGTATCTCCCAGTTCTTCTATCATATAAACTGAGATTTGGCCAGCTGATCTCTTCCTATAAAATTCATCTAAGCTTCTCTCTCTTTCTTTTTTTACCTTCACTTTAATATTCCATGATCTACAGTAACAAAATCTGAGCAGAGAAAAATCTTTTACTTAAACTAACAAGGTAGGGAAATACATGCTTTATAAAATCTATATTGCAATGACAAAGACTGGCTCAATAATATGAATCATTTAGACTTACATTAAGAAATACATAATAGTTACTAAAATATGCACATATTAATAAAATTTTTTATTTTACTTGAGACATCATTGTTTCAATTTTCATTTTTTCATATCAAGGACTGAAATTATTCCGTAATAAAATTAACAGATATGTTGAAATGTTCATGCATTTTAATTGAAGAGTGCTGATGTGCTTTAGATAAAGAAAATATAATGATGATGTAGACCAAATAACTACACATTCTTAAATTAATTTAAAGTGTATATGTTTTCCTGAATTCAAAATTAAAGCTTACTGTTTTATCAGTCAATATATAACTCTCGCCATTTTAAAATTATAAAAAATAAAACTGCAAGCTTATTGAATAGGGGGTTGATAAAAGGAATGCATATTCTATACGTACCAATTCCCTAGAAACACTTAAAAAATTTAGATACTACAGAAAAGACAATTATGGCAGAAAGGAGATAAACTTGATACATAGCTTTTTAAAAGTGTTTATACATTAAACAGGTTTATATAACCCTAGTAAAAAAGAAACACTATGAATAAAATATATGATTAATAGAAAAATAAGGTTAAATATATAGGAAAATGTTTTTAATTGATAATAAATACTATTAAACATTAATTTATAAGGTTTATGGTGATATGATTTACATAAAAGAAAAAACAATAAGTAACCATATATAAGAAAATACTCAACTTCATTAATATGAGAAATGTAAATTATAACTAAATTAAAATAAACTTTTGACATATCAGCAAGACATTTATAAAAATTTAAATGCCTAATGTTTAAAGAGCTATTGTGTTTCCAGTTGGATCAAACTTTGTTAAACAATGTTATAAAATCGTACTAATAATTCAAAATGCTTAAGACTATACACATTAAGAGACATCATAATTTTTATGCTATTTGACTAGTAAACTCATATCCTGTAATTAATTCAAAAGAAACATTATTAAATATGAAAAATATACACAGGCAGAAAGGTAGTTTTACAACATTTTTATAATAACTAAAAACCAGAAACAAAATGACTATTCAATAATATGAAATATTAAAGAAATTATCTCTACTCAGTGGGTTGCTATTATGACATTTAAAATGATAGGAAGATGGCTAAGAAGATATAATCATGCTATAACAATAGAGAAAATAGCTACCTAAGACCAAATAAGTAAAAAGAACATATTTGTTCTTACAACTAAAACATGTTAATAAAGTTTGTGTAATGGTGGTCAGGTTATAAGTGTCTTTTTTGTTTTCCTATTTCTAAGTATTGCGGGGTACAAATATCTTTGGTATTTTGGTTACACAAATCACTTTTATAATGCTTGAGTCATGGTTATAAGAGTACCTGTCACACAGATATTGTTCATGGCACCCGTTTAAGTAGGTTTTTGCCCATCCCTTCCTCTACCCTTCCCCCAGGTTGATTTCCATTGAGTTTTACTTTGCTCTATGCACATGTATGTTCATCAGTTAGCTCTGATTTAGTAGTAAATACATGTGGTGTTTGTTTTCTATTCTTTAGATACTGCATTAGAATAATAATCTCCAGTTCCATCCAAATTGCTGCAAAAGACATTAATTGTTCCTTTTAGTACTAAAAAGAAAGCTGAGAAGTACTCCATGGCTGAGTAGTACTCCACGGTATACATATACCACATTTTGTTAATCCACTCATGCATTTATGGGCACTTAGCTTGATTCCACAGTTTTGCAATTAAGAATTATGCTGGATCAAATGGTAGATTCACTTGTATCGCTTTAACGTATCTCCATATTGCTTTCCACAGAGGTTGAACTAGTTTGCAGTCCCACCAGCAGTGTAGGAGTGTTCCTCTCTCTCCGCATCCACGCCAGCATTTGTTATTTGGAGACTTTCTGATAAAGGCCATTCTTACTGGAGTTAAGTGATATCTCATTGTAGTTTTGATTTGCATTTCCCTGATGATTAGAGATGTTGATCATTTTTTCATATGTTTGTTGGCCATTCTTCTGTCTTCTTTAGAAAAGTTTCTGTTCAAGTCCTTTGCTCACTTTTTAATAGGGTTATTTGATTTTTTCTTGCTGATTTTCATGAGTTCTAAGTATATTCTAGTTATAAGCCCTTTATCGGATGCGTAGGATGCAAAAATTTTCACCCATTCTGTAGGTTGTCTGTTTACTTTCATGACTGTTTCTTTGGCTGTGCAGAAGCTTTTTAGTTTGATCATGTCCCATTTATTTATTTTTGTTGCTGCTTTGATTGCCTTTGGGGACTTCCAAAAGATCCAATGACACTCTACAAAAAATACACCTGCACTCGAATGTTTATAGCAGCACAATTCATAATTGCAAGGCTGTGGAAACAGCCCAAGTGCCCATCAATCCAAGAATGGATTAATAAAATGTGGCATATGTATACCATAGAGTACTATTCAGCTCTAAGAAACAACGGTGATATAGCACATCTTATATTTTCCTGGTTAGAGCTGGAACCCATATTACTAAGTGAAGTATCCCAAGAATGGAAAAACAAGCACCACATATACTCACCAGCAAACTGGTATTAACTGAGCAGCACCTAAGTGGACGCATAGGTACTACAGTAATAGGGTATTGGGCAGGGGGAGGGGGGTGGTATATATATACATAATGAGTGAGATGTGCACCCTCTGGGGGATGGTCATGCTGGAAACTCAGACTTGTG
>VSMD01012592.1:0-95578 GCA_008750895.1 Mirza zaza
TAGCATCAAATCCTCCCACCAACTCTATGAAGTAGGTACTATTAATGTCCCCATTTTACAGATGAGGAACCAAGAATTTGAGAGGTAATAAGTCACTTGGCTAGTGGCAAGTCAGGATTTGAATAATTTTATTCTAACCTCAACATTCCTGCCTCAGCCACTGAATTAATTGGTTGGAGGCTTTCTATTAGAAAATAGCTACTGCTGTACCACTTTGAATTAGGCCAGTTGTAATGTAAAACAGGGAGAAAGATGCCGCTATAAAGGGACTACCTTGAGCAATGAAGATGATACGAAACCCAAGCTAACATTTGATCTTTAATGTATTTTTAACAGGGGTATGTCTTGGGTGAAAATGAGGAAATATGGCAAGGCACTGGGAGAAATACTGACTTTTAATGATTTGGAATTCAAAATCAAGCCCATATAATAACATTGACTTTATTCATGTATTACTTCATTTATTTAAATATTTGTGGAATACCACCTAGGTGTAGGGATTTTGTTAGACATGGGGGTTATAGCTGTGAACATGGTGGCTTGGCCCCAACCTCGGTAGGGTGAGAGGGGCAAACTAAGAAATAACCAGGCAAATATAATGGGTTGCAATAAGTGTCCCAATAGAAGAATTACAGAGTCTTTGATGAACACATGTAAGGAAAGGAGCCTCAATGTCATCTTGCATTTTCAAAGAGAGCTTTCCCAAAGTTATGCATCAGCTGAGACAAGAACAAACAGCCCCAGTGAAGTGGGGGTGGTAGTTAGCATTCCAGGCGGAGGAGAATTTCTGGAAGCAGGACTTTATGAGCAAATCCTAGAGGTGAGCAGGAACAAGGATCATTCAAGAAATAATAAAAAGGGCCGGGCATGGTGGCTCACGCCTGTCATCCTAGCACTCTGGGAGGCCAAGGTGGGAGGATCGCTCAAGGTCAGGAGTTCGAAACCAGCCTGAGCAAGAGCGAGACCCTGTCTCTACTAAAAATAGAAAGAAATTAATTGGCCAACTAAAAATATATAGAAAAACTTAGCCAGGCATGGTGGCACATGCCTACAGTCCCAGCTACTCGGGAGTCTGAGGCAGGAGAGGAGGATCCCTTGAGCCCAGGAGTTTGAGGTTGCTGTGAGCTAGGCTGACGCCACAGCACTCTAGCCCAGGCAAAAGAGTGAGACTCTGTCTAAAAAAAAAAAAAAAGAAAAGAAAGAAATAAAAAGAAGTTTGTTACAGCTCACGCTTAGCATGCCATTAAGTAGCAAGACATGAGATTGGACTAGACAAAACTGGAGCTGTTTTTAGAGTGATGAAAGTAGAAATACAAACCTGCATAACCAAAAAGAGTCCCTAGCTTAGAATGATAAGCGAGCGAGATGTGGAACGCCAGGGAAACCGTCCCTTACCGGTCAAGCTGTATGAACATATGAACAGTGATATTTTTTTTGTCCAAAAGAAATAAATAGGAACATTTTAATATTTCCCATCCTAATTCAGGCCTGGTTTCTGACACACTCTTCTCTCTACATGGTACATCTTGGTGAACCCTTCTTTCAAAGTCAGCCAAAAAATATACTGTACAGCTGCGGTCGCCAACCCCCGGGCCATGGACCAGTGCCAGTCTGTGGCCTGTGACAAACCAGGCCATGCAGCCGGAGATGAGCAGCAAGCCAGCAAGGGAGAAGCTTCATCTCTATTCTCAGCTGCTCCCCATCACTCGCATCGCCAAATAAGCTCCGCCTCCTGTCGGATCAGCGGCATTAGATTCTCGTAGGAGCACGAACCCTACTGTAAACTGTGCATGCGAGGAATCTAGGTTGCTCGCTGCTTATGAGAATCTCATGCCTGATGATCTGCGTGGAGCTGAGGTGGTGATGCTAGCACTGGGGAGCGGCTGCAAATACACATTACCATTACCAGAGAGATCTGACTGCACAATAAATACAATGCGCTCAAATCATCCTTAAACCATTCCACCCCCTAACCCCGGCCCCCATCTGTGGAAAAATCGTCTTCCATGAAACCAGTCCCTGGTGCCAAAAAGGTTAAGGACTGCCGTGGCCCGTTTGCAGGACGGGGGATGAACACAGAACAAAGGGACACAAAAAGAAAGACACAGACACACACAAAGACAGTACAAGACTGCAGTGTCGAACGCACCAGCCGTTTTATTTTTATACCCTAGAAAATTGAAGTTGCTTCCTTGTACATGACCACCCAGGCATTGCAGCAATGGCCATACATTCCTTCCAGAACACATAGCATAAGGGCACAGATGTCCCCTGACTCAAGGTTTCCAGGCAGTTGCTCGAGGCGCCAGGCATAGATCACAGACTGAGATTAGCAAGGTTGGGCAAGGCAGCCACCGGGGGCATTTTTCGTCCCCAGTTCCTGTTAGGCCGATCCCCTGCGGCTGTGCCTGTCTTAGGTCACCCCTCCCTTGAGCGGTCTTACCAGTCATTGACTAACCAGCCATCTCATGGGGCTAAGCAGCAATCAAAGGAACAAATGTGTTTATTGTGTGGCCTCCAGGCCTCCACTTATCGTGGGGCTGGGCAGCTCTTGCCTCAATGCAGAAACCCAGGCCTATTGTTATGCCTCTAGGCAGCAACCTTGTCCGGAGCACGTTACTCTTAAACGTTCTGGGCAGGGCACGTACATTACTCATTAAATTTAATTCTTAAACCAAGAAAGAATAATGTCAGTCCCCAACAAGGGACCGCCACTATAGAAGGAGACACCACCATCTAATACAGCATTTAATTTAGTCTTACTGTCCCCATCAAATAAGACTCATTGGAGAAAAATGAAAACAGTGCTCACAGAACACAATTGTCATTTTAAGGTCAACAAAGTGCCTTTAGGAGTTAAGGGAGTGGTAAGTAATGGGCCAGTACAGAGAGAGAGTGAGAAATCTAGGAGCTGGAAGCAAGGTTTGTTTTAGAAACCCAAGCGTCGATTAAACTGCTACAGCTGCCAGGCACTTTGGTGGTGATATAAAACAGGAAGAGGGATTGCCTGGGGCTGGGTGACACTGACCCCTCTGTGGATGCTGTAGACCAGGTGTCCTCAAACTACAGCCGGAGGGCCACATGTGGGCCGCCTAGCACATTTATCTGGCCCTCCTGGTGTTTTTGCCTCCACTGCCTATCCTGCTTAGCAGCCAACTAGTTCTGGGCCCACAGTGCACACTCTCCAATGGTCTGAGGGACAGTGAACTGGCCCCCCCTGTTTAAAAAGTGTGAGGACCCCCATGTAAACTAAGTTTGCCTTTTGGGATGGGTTCATCTGCCCTGTGTACTACCATCAGTGTGAAATTCCTGCACACAGGGGAGAGCAGGTGCGTTGTCTGGAATGTAACTTCCCACCTCTCCTCTTTGCCTGGCCAACACCTAAACCTTTTGGGGGTCTTAGCTTATGCACTCCTTGCTGATGTTCTGGTACATCTTTGTTGTTCCCCAGGAAAGGTGAGGCCCCCCTGGCAAACCCTCCAGAGCACCGAGCCCTGTCTTCTTTGACTGCTGACCAATCTACCTCCAGGGATCTTTGTACAACATCCTTCGTCTGTCTCGCAGCATCAGGTCTCCATGGCCCCAGGGTTCTGCCTGTCTTGTTCATCCTTGACTATCCGGTCATTTGCTCATTTTTTACAATTTTTAATTTCTTTTTAAGTCGACGGAATGTTGCGATTGCAACTTAAAAACGAACACTTATTCTACACCAACTGCTTGCCAGACACCACTCCAGGAATTTTCTCATGTTTCTTTTCTTACTGCATTCTTTACAGTAGCCAGGTGTTTATCATCATTTGGTGGGAGAGAAGTCCAAGGTTCATAAGGAAGAGGGACTTGCCCAAGGTCATGTGGAGAAGGTGTAGGTTCCAAGCAGGTCTTCTGACTCTAATCCCCTGTCCTGTTCTCTGTCCCTATAGGTGTCATCATCAGCCTGCTACCGCATTCCCTGCTGACACATGGCTTAGCAGACATCTAAGGTTTTCGCATTCTAACCTGCTATAGGATTTTTCTGTGTCCAGGTACCACCCACCCCGATATATCTACATTTTACATTATATAAAACATTAAAAATAAGGCTACTTAGATTTTAAAAGGGAATGGAATCCATTGCTTTAAGTAGAAGACAACCTTAAAAATAAGATAGCATTGCATGTCATTAAATTTAGATACTCAAAATAAATAAATAAATAAATAAGATAGCATACCAAGACAAAGAAGAGTTCTATAATTCTAGTTAGATGTCAAAGTTTCTGGGCCCAGGCCTACTCCCTGCTGATTAGAAGAGGGAAATATCAAATCATGTCACCTGAGATTTTCTCCTTACCCAACTGAGACCATCAACTTATAATTTGTGCTCAGAGTAGTGTCCAGAACATAACAAATCCTATAAAAATGTTGACGCAAAAATACGAAACTGATGGATGTCAGGTTTTACCATCTGCTGAGTATGAAAGAAGGTAAGGAAGGAAAGAAGAAAGAAGGAAACAAATGAATAATAAAGAAATAAGAAATAAATTATAGGCATGATATATATACATATATGTATATATATAAATAGGAAAATATCAATATCAATAAATGATATGTTCATTAATATTCTCCCAGGGCCCAACTAAACATAACCTTCTCAGCCTCACTTTGGAAATCATATACTTTGAAGAGAAAAACAACATTGAGATGATGTTTCAAGAAATACATAATTATAATTTAAAATAAAATCATATCCCAAATGTGTTCCCATAGGAGAGGAGTAGCATATTTCACATGAGGGATAACAGCACTTTCTTTTTTTTTTTTTTTGAGACAGAGTCTCACTCTGTTGCCTGGGCTAGAGCGCTATGGCGTCAGCCTCGCTCACAGCAACCTCAAACTCCTGGGCTCAAGCGATCCTCCTGCCTCAGCCTCCTGAGTAGCTGGGACTACAGGCATGCGCCACCATGCCCGGCTGATTTTTTCCATATATATATTTTTAGTTGTCCAATTAATTTCTTTCTATTTATAGTAGAGACAGGGTCTCACTCTTGCTCAGGCTGGTCTTGAACTCCTGACTTTGAGCGATCCTCCCACCTTGGCCTCCCAGAGTGCTAGGATTACAGGCGTGAGCCACCGCGCCCGGCCAACAGTACTTTCTTTAGGGAAGTACCTTGATGGCCCCTTCGGGCAGGAAAGGTGTGGTGGGTCCCACACCTGGGACAGATCTAGAATGAGGCAATCCAAACAAAATGAGGCAAGAGAGGGGCAGGGGGAGGATGGGGGGAAAGGGATTTGCAGTTTCCTAGGTGACATGGAACAAGAGGGAGATTTACAGGAATATAAAGAAGCAGGGATGATATGAAACTTGGCCACAGCATGCAGTTCTCCTCCTCGTCCTTAGCACCAAATATCACAGCTAGTGTTTGTGTGTGTGTGTGTGTGCGCACATGCATGTGCATGTGTGTGCATGTGCACGTGTGTGTGTCCTCGCCTCTCCTCCCCGCCCCTCCTCTGAGGACTAAAAGCTCCCAACGTCAGGGCTGGTGTCTGCTTTGCATTTACTACTCTGTATCCAAGCATCTAGCCCCTCGCCTGGTACACAGCAGATGCTCGACATTTATTTGTTGACTGAATAAGTAATCAGGGGAAGAGTAGGTCAGCTATTTCAGGAATCAGGATGCCGAGGTGGAAAGACCATTAGCGAGGACCCCCGTGGGGAGGGAAACTGAGGCACGGTGAAGAAAAGCGAGGTGCAGTGTTCAGGTATAGCGTGTTCTCTGTGCTCTTCTCCCCGCCCACCCCTCCCCCATGAAATGCACCGTCACTAAAATGCTGCTCTGTCCCCATCTGTGTGTTCGTGGGACTGTGAGAGTTGGGGGTGGATGGAATGAATCAGTTCCCACGGACAGGGTGAGAAGACAGTAGTGTAACCAGAATTCTGCCCGCTCTGAAAAAGCTAGCTGAAGTGGCCAGTGGCCAGGAGGACACAAGCCCCTTGTATTAACGACTTCTTGGAAATGCAGAGAGGAGGCAGGGCGTGGACTCCAGGTAATTTAGAAGGCTGGCAGGCTTAGAGATACCCTCCACCCTGCCCCTCCCCAGCCAGCCGACCCAAAGAATAAACTAGAAACAGCAAGCAATTCAGGTTGGAAGTGTAACCAGAGTTCCAAGCCCAGGTGCCAGCAGGCACAAGTGGCGCTGGTCAATGTCACACCCAGCGTAAATCAAACAAAGGCAATCTAGAAAGCTGCCCTCGGTATCTTCTGCAGAGTAAAGCACAAGCTGTAAATGCATCTTTCCCCGCGGAGCCATGCAGGAAGTAGATGGGCCTACACTCCAGCATCAGCAAAAGCTATTGATTGGGACCTATTAAGTGCCCACGTGCTCCTGGTGCTGGACAAAAGATTCAGTTCCGCTTATAAAAGCACTCACTCAACGAGAGTATCAACATTCACATAAATACTGAGCGACAGTCCCATCGTGACCCTCAGAGGCCACATAGGAGAAAGCCCTGATGACTTAGAAAATAAGCCACCATTGGCACAATCTCCTCGCAAGGTGACAGGCAAGAGGCTCCCTGTCCTGGTTTACAAAGGACACTGAAAACAAAACTGCTGGCATCGCTATGGAAAAAAGCGTTCTGATGCTTTAAGATACACACAACAGCAAGTAGTAGTTTGCTCCCATCCTGCAAGGTAAGGGTTACATCAACATGATTTCACCCAAAGGTACTTGTTAGTACCGTATTTCCCCGAAAATAAGCCCTACCCATAAAATAAGCCCTAGCAGGATGTCTAAGCATGTGCGCAATAGAAGCCCCACCCCAAAAATCAGCCCTGGTGACAGGCGTGGCTACACAGCACATCTGCACAACCCATGTATGTCGTCTCGGTAAAGATGAGCAGCCCTTCTCATCTGCCCCGTGAGAGCTCTAGTGCTCCACATGAGAGACCGGGGCCAATGGTCCTAAAGGAAATAGAGTCACAAGACATTCAGGATGGGATTCGGGGTTTGGGGAGTGATGATGACGTTCCAGAAGACGACGACTTCACTCTATTTGAATCAATGTAGATTGTTGTACCGTACTTAAAAAAAATAGCACATCCTCTGAAAATAGCCCTAGGGTGTCTTCTTGAGGAAAAATAAATATAAGACCCTGTCTTATTTTCGGGGAAATACGGTAGCTGTGCCAATTTCAAATTCTCCTGTAAAAGGAAGAAGGGTTCTTTCAAAAGGCAGAAATCATTGAGCCTTTTTAAAGCTATAAATGTTTGGCAAGAGGAAGTGGGGAAAGAGGTGGCGGCAGACAGGGCTGGGGTAAATGGAAAACCTTTGCCATCCACGGGGCTCTGATGGTTACTGTGACATCTGCAAGAGAAACAAACAAATAAACAATACCTCGATTCCGAGATTGGTCCCTGAACTGTAAGTCATTTCTAGGAATAACTTCCCATTAATCCCAGGAAACATTTATATCTATGAAGCTTGAACGGCTCTTCCATCAATTTATTGGGGATTTATAATAAGGGAGCTGTCATTTTCCAACAAGGAGATGATATGCCCACTGATTCCATTTCTCTTTCTGGCACACGAGGAAATGGTGAGTAATGCTTCTGGCCCCGTGGGACATGAATCAAGGGTGGCACAAACACACCCGGAGCCTTACGACGGAGAACTCTGGTGTTCTGCTTGTCATCTCCTTCTCCGGCAGCTGATCAATGACAGTATGCAAATGCGCGTCCAAGACGACCGGCCCCCTGGCTGTGCACATTCCAGGAGCCCCTCCCTGCGGGATCCTTTTGTGCCTTGGTGACAGAGCGGCTTGATGAATGGTCTCCCCCATGCTCCTCCATCTCATTAGAGGACAATCCCGGGCTCCATTCTTAATGGACTTTACAAATTGGCCACCCCCCCTCTGGTGCCAGATTATTATAATTTTATTATTCATTCCAGGGATTCGTTGCCAAAAATGACAACATGATCAGGCCCTCTGACAGATACAAGGAACAACTCCCATGACATGTCAGGAAGAGGACCATCTGAAATAATGTTGGATCTTTAATTAGGAAGAAATGATTAGCCACCTTGCAGCAGGAGGAGGGGAAGAGGTAGCGTATGCACGCTCTGCCAACAAAGCCCTCGCCAGGCCAGCCGCAACATGCAAGGCAAATGTTCTTTTCATCATCAACCTCAACTCGACGTCCTGAGCCGGGAGACGCACGCTCAGATCTTGGATCTGACACCAAGCTGGGTGGGTAGGTCATTCGTTGCCTTCTGGTGCCAGTTTTTTCCATAAGTAAAACTAGACGGGTAAAGCAAAGGTCAAGTAAGTGTTTTCAGTTCTGAAACTCGCTCGATGGCTGACGCTGTCGGTCACCAACACGAGCGCCATCCCTTCTACTCTAAAGGTACAACAAAGGGAAAATGCCAGATTCTCACCACAGCCGTCCTTACAACCAGGGGTGGTTGTGTGATATAGTTCTACCAGTGAAACCTGAGTGGAAACATGCAGGGTAGAGAGGTATCTGGGATTGAAAAAGGAGAGTGAGAGAAGAGTGGGAGAGAGGAGAGAGGGGAGGAGGGGAGGGAGAAAGAGAGAAAAAGAGAGAGAAATGAGCAGACGTGTTTATCCACTCCTCCTCCCTTCCAACTTTGGACTTTGCTGCCTTAAGATGTGAACTTGGAGCTGCATTTAAACCAGGAGGGAAGTAGGGCCCGGTGGCTCACGCCTGTAATCCTAGCACTCTGGGAGGCCGAGGCGGGAGGATCGCTCAAGGTCAGGAGTTCGAAACCAGCCTGAGCAAGAGCGAGACCCCATCTCTACTAAAAATAGAAATGAATTAATTGGCCAACTAATATATATATATATAGAAAAAATGAGCCGGGCATGGTGGCACATGCCCGTAGTCCCAGCTACTCGGGAGGCTGAGGCAGGAGGATTGCTTGAGGCCAGGAGTTTGAGGTTGCTGTGAGCTAGGCTGATGCCACAGCACTCACTCTAGCCGGGCAACAAAGCGAGACATAGTCTCAAAAAAAAAAAAAAAGTGTTACAAAACAATATCACCAAAATGTGACAAAAGAAGAGAGCTTAAAGTCTACTTGAAGAAATAGTTAAAGATTACGTTTTGAACCATCTCACAACTTTTAAGAATCTACCCTAGACCCAAGATATGCAGAGACTGTCAGAAGCAATTAAACGTCTGCTTTACCACTGGATTCCAGAAATTATGACTTTTACAGGTCAAATACTCTTTAAAATGCTGAACTAGGCTGAGCATGATGGCTCACGCCTGTAATCCCAGCACTTTGGGAAGCCGAGGTGGGAGGAGCACTTGAGGCCAGGAGTTCGAGACCAGCCTGGGCAATACAGTGAGACCTCATCTTTACAAAAAATTTTTTTTGAAAATTTAGCCGGGCATGGTGGCTCACACCTGTATTTCCAGCTACCCAGGAGGCTGAGGTGAGAGGATTGCTTGAGCCCAGGAGTATGAGGTTACAGCGAGCTATGATCAGGCTACTGTACTCCAGTAAGGGCAACAAGAACAAGACGCTGTCTCTAAAAAAAAAAAAAAAAAAACAACAAAAAAAAAAAATGAAAACAAAAAAAGCCAAATAAACATTTGCCTAAAAAGTGAGCAACACCATTCTGCATAACTCAGACAAAGGGTCCATTTTAGCCTAATTTTGACATAATTTTCATTCATCCTGGGATAGCAGGAGCAGCCCCACGACAGAACTCATGTCTGATTTAGTTTGAGAGCATGACGGGACAGTTATAGCTGGATTTATGGCCGCTGGATGCTATCTGAGCTGCTCCACATCCAAGCCACGGAGGCTAGAAGCGAGTGTCACGAAAACAACCATTTATGTGCTAAAATGGAAAAGCAAGATTTGATGGGAGAAAAGACATGCGTGCACCTATAACTCTAAGATATATGGCAAGCTTTATGTCTGCTGGTTTTTAGGACCACATCCAGCACCTGCCCCCTCCCCGCCCCACCTCTAGATGTGTGTGTGTGTGAATAAAAAGGCCATAATGAAACCATGAATAATAAGTAAAGGGCTTCAGAAAAAACCACCACGGGGTCTCTGAATATTCTAATTCAATCCACACGCAACCTACACATACACACGGCCCTAACTAGCCACCCTTCCTAGGAAATTCATTTGCACGTTCCTACTGTTTGTTATTTTTTCTCTCCCCCACTCGAAATACATACGCTCTGCCAAAACCCCCAGAGCAAAATATTCAAAGTGTCTCAATGATGGCTTTTTAAAAACAACAGGTAGAAAGAGTAATGAGTTATTTCAACGTGCATACGCTTGGCCAAGCCTGCTAAAGACAAACCCCAAACTGCCTTTGGGGAGTTGACTGTCTCAGCAGCCCCGTGCCACTCGGCTCCTTTGTCCTGGAAACTCGGAGAAGGTGTCGCCAAGACAGTTCTGTGCTTATAAGTGAAAACCAGGGGACTCGTGGCCAGGGCTTTTTTTTTTTTTTTTTTTGTCACTTGTTTGGCCTGAGTTTCAAATGCCTAAGTCTTCAGGAAGAGGAAAGACTTCCAGAGGCAAAGGAGACAGAGTACCTATGCTGTTTTTAAAAAAGAGAGAAAAAAGTTGCTAGACAGGTTTTCTTGTAACCTGAGCAACCCCAGACCTCACTAGTAAGAGAGTAGGAATGAAATAACATTTAAGTCACTGGCCATTGGTGCAGTAAAGCCACACTTGATGTACCAGTGACTTAAAGGACACTGGAGACTCAGAAGGGGCAGGGGAATGGGACGAAAAATTATCCACTGGGGACAAGGTACACCATTCAGGTGACAGGTGTATTAAAAACCTAGACTTCTCCAAAGATACAAACATGAAAGCCACACTTGAGTCCCCATCAGAAAAGGAATGTCCCTCCTTCCAACTCGGAGTGTTGCTCTATCACCAAGGTGCAGGGCAGCCACCTTGTGTCCTAAATCTCAAAGTCCCTCATGAAGACCATGATGATATCTGCCCAAGTCTCCTCCCAGCTTAAAGGTCAGACTTTGGGCTGGAGACTGAGCTGGAGAGTTCTTGTTTCCTGCCACCCTTGAGGTGACCGGACACTGGATTCCTCCTCTGGGCCGCTGTCCCTACCTCCACGCGTGTTCAGGAGACAGCCGTGGGCATGTGGGTGGCCGTGTTTCCACTGTGTGACATTTCCTGCCTGGCCATGGCTAACCAGGCTGGGGACACTTCTGAGCCACGCTGGGTTGATTCAGATTCTCTCTCTTTCCCTCAAACCGGGGAGACACGGAAATGACGATGATGATGGTAATCACTAGCACAGCCGTCGCCAACGGTGGCTTCAGCGAGAGAGACTTTTAAGGTCGCCAGGGAAGCTCTCTGGACCTCTGGCGACGTGAGCTGGGAGTCAAAAGGCTGAGAGTTTTCCTTCCCCTTCCGTCAGAACTGCAGGACACACAGGAGGATGTACCTCACGCCACAGCCCTCAAGTCATCCTTGTCGCCGTGATCGTCAAGGGCAACAGCCCCTTGGTCCCCCGTAAAGCCTGGCTTCAGTACGTCCCTCATCACGATTGCCACAGATCTGATGACTCTCAATGCCTTGGCGTGTGCCAAGGGCACCGGCATTGCCCTCCCACCCGCAAGAGCTCAGGGCCGTCCTCAACCCTGCGGGCCCGTGAGACAAACCCCCAAACCTGTCTCGGAGTGTCCGTTTCCTGGGACTGCTCCTGGTCCCAGCTTCCACATCACCCAGGGTCCAATCGGGGGATGGAAAACACATCACGCTTGGGCTTTTGTCATTTTGGGATTTGTGTGTGTGTGTGTTTTGAGACAGAGTCTCACTCTGTCACCCAAGCTAGAGTGCCGTGGCATCAGCCTAGCTCACAGCAACCTCCAACTCCTGGGCTCAAGCGATCCTCCTGCCTCAGCCTCCCCAGTAGCTGGGACTACAGCCACGTGCCACCATGCCCGGCTAATTTTTTCTATATATTTTTAGTTGGCCAATTAATTTCTTTCTATTTTTAGTAGAGACGGGGTCTGGCTCTTGCTCAGGCTCGTCTCGAACTCCTGACCTTGAGCAATCCTCCCACCGAGTGCTAGGATTACAGGCATGAGCCACCATGTCCGGCTTATTTTGGTGTTTTTTTTTTTTAATGGAGAGAATTTGATAAAAATAAGTGTCATCTAGGGATAAGGATGTGAACTTTGTGTAGGACAAAAAGAGAACACCAAGGTGTCACGTAGGTAGCAACTGCAGACATAGCCACCACTCTTAGGGCTGTGGGAACCAAGGACAGAGGTTGGAATTGTTAGAACTTGGAGGCTTAGCAAAGGTTCTCTCCAGAGCTAAAATGCAAACCCTTGAAGAGGAGGCACTGCATAGACGGTGTGATCCAACATGAGCTTAGAGGAGGAATTCCCATGGGGAACGTGCAGGCGAATCCCAACGCTGCTACAAGAAGGAACTGTTGCTGCCGGGTCAAGAAACATACTAATAACCGGGGCGATCCTCACCGGAATAGAATATCTTCCAGCACCTTCCATTCCCTATATTGGCAGAGCCTTACGGGAAGCAGTGGGCACAGCAGAAATGCAGTTTGCAGAATCCCAGCCCAAGCGTCACAAAGCAGAATACAGAAGCGTGGATTGGAAACTGGGAGACAACAGCTTAATAACTGGCACAGAGAGCATGAGATAATCGTGTTTGTCACAAACAGAGCACAAGGGTTTCAACAGACAGAGGAGAGAAAAGAAGAGAGGTCTGGCTAAGAGAACAGCATGAGCAAAAACAGAGACCCAGGGACCAGCTGCTGGTGTTCTCGGCTGCTGTACAGGATGCCTGGGAGTGGAGGACAGAGGAGACAGAAAGAAAAAAAGCAGATGGAAAAGTAGGTTGTAGTCCTATCGCAGAAGGTCTTGAGTGGCAAGCCAGGAAGTCGGGACATTTTTCTATAGTCATTTGGGTCCCACCCGAGCTTTTCCAATCAGGAACATAAAATGATCAAAGACAGATTTTACATAGATGGCAGTGCAGAGAAAGCAATTGTCACTAGTTTCACTATTTTCATTTTTAAATCCTGCCACTGAAGCAACCCAAAGCGAGCCTTATTTTAGCCCCATCAACCATTCTGATTAGTTTTCTAGGACAAGCCACATTTTTTTTTAAATGAATGCTTTTTAAATGGGGGTTGGGAAGAAAAGGAAGATTTCTCCTGTACGAAACGTTATTTTCCTCGCTGGCTTGCGACCGGGTTAAAAAATCAGAGATTTATCGAGTTATCAACTACGAAGGGAAATAGAGTGATTTTACAGAGAAAAGTTGCAGCTTTTCCAACATAATCACGTAAACAAGGACAACAACCCCACCCCCATAATAATAAGACATATCAACATCATGACTCCCATGTGTGATTCATTGAAGACACAATCATTTTTGTGGAATTCTTGTCAAAAACGCATAGCCTCAGTGCAATCATGAGAAAACACTGGACAAACCCAAACTGAGCGCAGTTCTACAAAATAACTGACCAGTACTCTTTAGAACAGGTGTCCTCAAACTAGGGCCCACGGGGCACATGCGGCCCACCGAGGACATTTATCTGGCCCGCCGGGTGTTTTTGCTGCCGCTGCCTGTCCTGCTTAGCAGCCGACTCGTCCCGGGCCCACAGTGCGCACTCCCCAACGGTCTGAGGGACAGTGGACTGGCCCCCTGTTTAAAAAGTTTGAGGACCCCTGCTTTAGAAGTATGAATGAAAGTCATAGAAGACAAGAAAGGATTGAGGAATGGGCCCAGATTGGAGAAGACTTAAGAGAAATAAAAATTCAAGTGCAACGTGGGAGCCTAGATGAGATCCTGGAACAGAAAATGGGTGTTAGGGGAAAAATTGATGTATTTTGAATAAGACTATAGTTCAGTTCATAGTGCTGTGCCAATGTTAGTTTCTTGTTCTTGATAAGCATCTCACAATCACATACGATCTTATCATTAGGGAATGTAGAGTGAGAGAGAGAGAAAAAAATTCTGGGTGTTAGTTTTGCAACTTTTCAGTAAATCTAAAATGAGTTTAAAAATTAAAGGCTTTTTGTTTTTTCTTAAAATCAGATTTATTTACATGGGTTGGAACCCTATTGGCTTTTCAGCCATTATCATCCCGAGATAGCTTGGGTAAATAGACAACTCCAAAATGTCTTTTCTAGACAATAAAGGCATGGGGGGGCCTGTGGACACAGCACACAAAACAGGTAGGATGTTACTTAAGACAGAGGCATGGGCCAGGCATGGTGGCTCACACCTGTAATCCTAGCACTCTGGGAGGCCGAGGCGGGTGGATCATTTGAGATCAGTAGTTCAAGACCAGCCTGAGCAAGAGCGAGACCCTGTCTCTACTAAAAATAGAAAGAAATTAATTGGCCAACTGAAAATATGTAGAAAAAATTAGCAGGCATGGTGGCACGTGCCTGTAGTCCCAGCTACTTGGGAGGCTGAGGCAGAAGGATGGCTTGAGACCAGGAGTTTGAGGTTGCTGTGAGCTAGGCTGATGCCAGGGCACCCTAGCCCGGGCAACAGAGTGTAAGACTTTGTCTCAAAAAAATTAATTAATTAATTAAGACAGAGGCATGGGGAAGGCAGGTCAGACAATGGAGTGAGGGCAAAATGAGAGTTTATCAAAGACCAACAGTGTCTGCTTCCTAACAGAGCCTAGGATCAGCCCAGTTTCCAAGATGGAATAATAAGCCGCCTTCAACCAACCCACACCTGGAAACCTGCTCCCAGGACCCACCTCAGTCCCTCCGTCGTCTTTGCCTCCTCCACATCCACATAAATCAGTCATCAAGATCCTGTTGACTCGGTCTCAGCATTCCCCCACCTGCCACCGCCTCTTCCATTCCGTCCCTCTAACAATTGTCTATTGCTCTCCTGCTGTAAGATGACCAAGGCCAATTGGCCATTGCCAGTCATCAAGCTCTTTTGGCGAACGGAGGGGCCTTGGATGTTTAGAAGCAATTGAGGGCCACAAGTATCCTCAGACGTCTCCTGCCACCCAGGTGCTACGGCACAGTTCAGGCAAGTCACAGGCTGAATTCTATCACACCTGCAAACAGCTATGAGCAAGCAGATCCTCAGAGGATCAAACCAGCTGGGCCCTAAGCAGAGCAAAGTGTCTGTTCCCAGGCTCTTTAGGATTTCTGTTACATGGAAGGGTCACCCTAGGGTAGGTACCATAGTGTCCTGAAGACAGATCTACCTGCCATTTAATTCAATTAGGCAACAGAAGTCGCCCTTGAGTGGCAGTCCCTTAGCATTCTAGACCTGTATCAGCCTCATTATTAACCCTTTGCATGCAGATGTCGACTGTGACCTGACACAGTTAGCAAAAATTATAGAGATTAAAATTACTCTTTGAATGTATCAATAATTTGAAATATTAAAAAAATCCAAATAAATAAGTTCGTATGAAATGAAACTCCTGTTTTTTATTCCACTGCCACGCTTTGTAAAATCTGGGGTATTTAAAAAATTAAATCCCGAGTAGAATAAAGGAATCGAGAAAAAAGCAAGCGAGTGCAAAGGGTTAAAGTTCATTTGCACAGGGGCCCATTCTAACCAATTAGAAATCTTGAACGCCGTTTATTTTACAAATGAAAATGATTTCTACCATTCTTTATGTTAATTAACAGATCAGTTTCAGATAGGAATATCTAATGGCAGGCCTGGAGAATTAATTAGAATTAATCCAAATGTTTACTCCTAAATTATAATTTCAAGTTAACATATCCACACGGAAAGATACATATATATATAATTGTCTATTTTTTTTTTTTAGTAAAATACAGGAAAATAACAACTTCTCTATTCTGGGAGGTGCTGGGGATAACTGGTGAACTGAACAGAGACAGACCCTGTCCGCAAGGAGCCTCTAGTCCCACGAGGAGGCAGACTCGACTCACACGACCCCACCCCTGAATATACGCTTAGCCAGAGATGTGCGATCAGAAGAAACTGAAGACTGTTCTAGAAGAATCAAGAACAAAGAACACGGCCTTGCAGGGGGAATCAAAGAACGTGGCAATTAAGCAGAGATCTGAAAAATAGAAAATGCAGGAAAGGGGAGTGCAAATGAGGGCAAGAACTACAGGCAGGACAGAAGGACAGAGGACAGAAAGAAAACCAGAGGGAAGCCTCCCCCCCGCACCTGCTCCTGCTCCTTCCCATCTGCTCCACTGGAGTAGCCATTTGCAGGCCACATTCCAAAGTCGTGAAAGGATCCTAGTCTACTACGTATTTCGAATTTTTTCTTTAAACAGACTCGCTTTTTTATATTTACACAAAAGTGTAAAAGGAAACTTTGCACCCTCTCTCTCTCTGTATAAAACCAGTGTCGCTTGCCATAAAGGAAGGTAGTTCTAAAATGCACTTACGATGCCAAGGATATCATTAATTTCAAACCAGAGATAGTCCCAACAGAAAGCTCTCAGCCTCGGGTCTGTTTTTTGGCTACGAAAGCAGATGAGTGAGTATTAGACAGTTGTGAGAGAAAAGAACTCTAAATTGAGACTTTATCCTTGAGTTCTTAGAAGGATTCGAAGAGAAACAAAAGACAACTAGTGCATCTTACTCTGTAAGGCAGTGTTATTTCATTCCTAGTCAGCAAAACACCCAGAACCATTTACACTTGCCACCAATGGTATATGTGTTACACACTGAGAAGCAGTCCTAAAAGTAATATTTCTAGAGACCAAAAATGAGAGGCATGAGGAAGGAGGCATTCTTCTCTAATATTGCAGATTAGGCAGCTGAAGTTCACGGGGCTTAAGTGCTCTGCACAAGGCCACACAAGTAGCATGTGATAGAACCAAAATTGGGAGCCAGGGACTCCAACTCTAGAACTTGTGTTCTTCATCACTATGACTTGGGTCATATTGTACTATTTGGCTGAGAATGAAGATGAGGAAGGAATAAGGAGGTGGGAGGCAGGGAAAGGGACAGGGAGAGGGAAGAGAAGAAAGAGAAAGAAGGAAAGGAGAGAGAGAGAGAAGGAGGAGGAGGAAGTCAGCCAGGCTTATTTAAGCCCACCAGCTATACTTCCTCACTGTTTCCTGACCTCAGTCGAATCAAAGTTGAGGGGTTTCGACAACCTGGTTCCAATGCTGGTCTACAAATTCAGAGGCCCTCCTCCTAGCTGGGCACCCAACAGATGGCTGGCACTCTTGCCACCAAACCCAACCATAACCTCAGAATCCTCCCTCCACTCAGCTTCCAAGAAGGGTCAGGGCAGGCAGTCCAGGCAAAGCCCTTTGCCAACCCCTCTCGTGGCTTGTCCCCCCATCCAACACACCAATGGTCCTTGGCTGCTTTCATCTACTTGGTTAAATGGTAAGCAGGTGACAGAGGCTGTTTTTGTCTTATATTTTTCAACATTTATATCAGGCGTCCTCAAACTACGGCCCCCGGGCCACATGCAGGTGTTTTTGCCCATTTGTTTTTTTACTTCAAACTAAGATATGTGCAGTATGCATAGGAATTTGTTCATAGTTTTTTTTTAACTATAGTCTGGCCCTCCAATGGTCTGAGGGACAGTGAACTGACACCCCTGTTTCAAAAGTTGGAGGACCCCTGATTTATAGTCTGATGTTAAGTTCTTAACTTGCACTCTACAACATTTTTTTTTTTTTCCAATTCGCCATCTAATCCTCCTCAATGGCAGCTCTCACTCCTTAGGTCTCTGTTATGCAAGGACAGTTTCAGGTGTGGCGCCTTCCCAATTAAGGAGAAAACAATTAATCTGCTGCTTCTTCCAGCCGGGACTTTCAAAGGGGAGGTGAGGGGAGGAAGAGGATCCTGGTGAAACAAACAACTCCCCGGCTTTGTCCTGAGATCAACAGAAATGCCACCTACTGGCTTATGCTCTCTGCACCTGTGGTCCAGTCTGGTAAAAGACTCACCACCGAGAGGCTCCCGAACATTCCAGATTAGAGACTGAACTGCGCTGGTAGAATGTGCTGCCTGGCTTTCCAGCAAGTGAGTCGATGAATTTTTGAACACCTGCGTGTTCTCTGTTGCAAATCTTTCCGTCATCAATATTCTCCTCCTGGATCTCCAGGCCCTTACTTGGCTTGATTTTTACAGCACTTTGCACAACCTCGAATGACATTATCCATTTATTTGCTCATCACTTATTGCGTGTGTCCTCCGGGAGACCGTCACCCCTTGAAGTCAGGCATCCTTTCTCTCTCTCATCAGCATGCCCGCTCCCAGGTGCTTAGCACAGAACCCAACGTGCAGGGTGTCTACGTAAACACCTGCGAGGAAAAAGGGTGGGAGTGCTGGAGGGACAGACGGGAGATTTTGAAAACAAGCATAGTAATTAACAACGTGGGCTCTCTAGGGTGGCTGCCAAGATTTCACTCCCAGCTCCAGCCTTGGCATGCTGCCCAGCCTCAGTTTTGCCTTCCAGAAATGGGTATAATTGGACCTACCTTAAAAGATTTGGGGAAGGAATAAAATGAACTCATATATATATAAGACATTCCATGCCTGGTGGATACAGAATAGGCATTCAGTACAATTTAAGTTATTAAACAAGGCCTTACCAAGCCTTTATTTTTTTAAAAAAATCTAATTCAGAAGAATCATAACAAGATCTCAGCACACAATGAATTTGTTCTTCCTCCCACAGACATCTAGAATAACAATGGCTAGCTAAGCTGATGGCACTGGTGTTGGTTTATAAGCTTGGAAGCCTTCTTGTGATTCTAATACCTTTTTAAAAGAATTCCTGGGGGTATGAGGTAGTGTGGTAGGTGAAATCCATTCAGTTGCCTGGGAATTTTCCTCTTCTGATCCTCTCTGTTGAAGACTTGTGTCTTCAACAACCAGCCAGAGAGATTTGCTCTTGATCACCTTCAATACACATGAAGTCCCATGAAACCTTCTCATCATTTAGATGTTTATAAATCACACCTCAATTTGCTGATTAGGAATCTATTTGATTTTATCACCTTTATTATAATTATATACTCTCCGTTTTATAAGTAGATCTCATTCAACTTGTAACTACAAGTTCAAGAGCATGCATTATCCTTCAAACTCTCTTTAACAAAAATTCAATAGCAATAGCACTAAACATCTCAAAAGTTGGTTTCTAATTTTTAAGATTATAGCAACTGTTCTAAATTATGAACATCAGGAGCAATAAAAGCCCAAGAAGAAAAATAAAAAACTTGTACACTGCCTATACTACTTAGATTTGCAAAGAAGAAAGCAAAAGGTATTTTGATGTACAAAATAATAGGTAATAAAGTCTTTTTTTAAAAAAAATAAGATCTGGTATAAAATTTGATTCCAATAGCCTTCTTGACAAAGAGATTTCCTGTTACTATTTAAATGTAAATGAGTCATGAAGGTTGTGTCAGAAATATTTAACTGAAAACCAGACCAGATACAGCAAGAAGCATGGAACAAAGCCCGACCAAGCAAGTGGAAATAAAAATGTTTGAGTTTCCAGATTTTGATCACTTTATGTATCTCAAAACAGAGGGAAGTGATGAATGGGTACAATTAAGATACTCTACATGCCATTTATTAAATATTGTGTGACATGCAACTGTATAGATTTCTGGCTTAACCAATCACAAATCTAATCAGAACATTTAACACTTTGTCTTGATGGTGCTTTGGAGAATTCAACTATCGATTAAAACATATTTATGTGTCTTTTCGCAACAATCCATTTTAAGAGTCTTTGATTTTTTTCAAAGGAGGAAAAAAAAAAAGACATTTAATTGCCGCCTCAAATGTCCTAACGAGAAACATAAGCTTGAAATCATATCTCTGTTTCAATCCAGAGAAGCAGACATGCAATTTAAAAGAAAGAATTAATTACAGCTGTGAGACTGTGGTCTACAGAGACTTTTCCTTAAGCAGATATTAATGTAATTCACTAGGCTAATTCTCCTGGTTTGGAGGGAAAATATCTGTGTAGACTTGCAATAGAAGATGAACACTTCAATGTGTTCAAGAATAAAAACAACAACAATAATAATAGCTATGACCATTCATCAAGACTGACCAGGTGCCAGGCACTCTGTTAAGACTTTATGTATAAAACTTTATTTAGTGATGACAACCTTATGATGTGTAGTTGTTGTGGTCAGTTGGATTATTGTGACTCCCTCCCCTTTGTGGGAGGCATGTGATTTTCACTGCCTCCCGCTAGAGTAGATAGCCTGTATGTTTCTGCCTATTTGAAGTAGGCTTGGCCAGGCAACCTGCTTTGGTCAACAGGAAGCCATGAGAAATGTCTAGTGGGCTTATATCATTTACCTTGGCCTCTTGGTCTTCCGCCTTCTTCTATGAGTATAAAATACCTCCTGGTCCCAGAATGCCCATCCCGGAATGAAAAAGACACAAAGAGTAGCTCTGAACCCAACTGGCCTAGAGTCTATACAAACCGTAGCCAACGCACAGGCCTACCAGCAAGAAAATTAAATGTTTCTGCTGCAAGTCACCGAGATTTTTAGATTGTTTAGTATTAATATTAATACATAACATTGTATATTAAGCCGCATAATTCAGTCTATTAGTTTGCTAGGGCTGCCATAACAAAGTACCACCAACTGGGTGACTTAAACAACAGAAATGTATTCTCTCACAGTTCTGGAAGTGAGAAATCCAAAATCATGGTTTCCTCTGAGGGCCATGGGGAAAGAATCCATTCTGGGTCTCTCTCCTTGGCTTGCCATCTTGGATTGGTCATCTCCCTGTCTCTCTTCAATCGTCTTCCTTTTATGTGCGTCTCTGTGTCCAAATTCCCCCTTTTGTATAAGGTCACTGGTCATATTGGATTAGGCCTACCCTAATGACCTCACTTCAGCTTGATTCCTTCTGTAAAGACATTATTTTCAAATAAGGTCACGTTCTGAGGTACTGGCAGTTAGGACTTCACCATATACATTTTAGAGGGACATCATTGAACCCACAGTACTCAGGTGCTATTTTTAATATTCAGTTTACAGCTGTAGAAATTGGGTTTCAGATAAAGTAACTTTTTCAAGATCACAGAGCAGACACGCGACAAGCTGAGCTTGAACTCAAGACCTCTGACAGTCTTTGCTCATAAACCTTTGACTTTACTACCTACCCAACTACTTTGCACAAGATGCCCGGGGTGAATTTTAAAAAGCTGATGGGTTGGCCGGGCCACTGTGGCTCACGCCTGTAATCCTAACATTCTGGGAGGCCGAAGGGGGAGGATCGCTCAAGGTCAGGAGTTCGAAACCAGCCTGAGCAAGAGTGAGACCCTGTCTCTACTAAAAATAGAAAGAAATTAATTGGCCAACTAAAAATATATAGAAAAAGCCAGACATGGTGGCTCATGCCTGTAGTCCCAGCTACTCAGGAGGCTGAGGCAGGAGGATCACTTGAGCCCAGGAGTTTAATGTTGCTGTGAGCTAGGCTGAAGCCACTGCACTGTAGCCTGGCCAACAGAGTGAGACTGTCTCAAAAAAATAAAAAAATTAAAAGCTGATGGGTTTATCTATTGTTCTCATGCAAACACATATACACAATGCTTATGTACATGGTTTCCCATTTCATTATTTTATCAGAAATATAGGGACTCTCCCTAAAGGCTCAAAATATAAGGACTGGCAGAGTATAAGACTCTTCATTTATTAAATATTTCTGGAGCAGCAACTGTGAGCTAGGTCCCCCCGAGGGCAATGATGAGCAAAAACATGCTTATTTCCTGCCAGTATGGAGCTCACAGTCAAATGAGGGTGACAGATGGATCAGACCATTACGTGGCTTAGTCTGAAATCACAGCTGTGATCCACATTACAAAGCGAAGTTCTGTGAGAGTGTAAAGATTCAACAGTTGTGACATAGAGACGCCAAGGGCAGCTAAGAAGTCAAGAAACCCTTATAGCTGAGATCTCAAGCATGAGGAGGAACCAAGTCAAGGCATGGGAGAAAGAACATTCTGGAAAACAGGGAAGCACCATATACAAAGACTCATTCACAGAAGGGAGCGCAGTATGCCCAACAAAGTAAAAGTAGTCCAGAGCATCTACAACCTTGAATTGCAAGGGGACGTGTGGGAGACACATCTGGCAAGGTGGGTGTTATCTAATGTCATCTGCTCAGCAGATTTGTGCAGTAGGTACCATTACCAGCCTCATTTTCACACTGAAAGTCTGGGTTCCAGAACCTTCCCCAAGGCCAACCAGCTGGTATAGATGGGAGAACAGAGGATCTACCACCCCAAACATGTCTGGCCAGGGGCCAGACACTAACCACCACACTCACTACTATGTGGTTTCTGAAAGCAAAAGACAATAAAGACCATTACTTGGTGGAATAGATACTCTAAATGACCACAAACACCTAGGTCATAAAAACACCTCTTTGGGAGGTCTATATATGACTACTGATATATTTCATGGTATTCACACTACCTTATTTTATGATTTCTTTGCATAAAATATATATTATTTTGAACCTTATACAATGGCCATTTTTGACTTCGTGTTTTAACCTAATTGATACAATAATGTAAAGAAAACTTGTGAACTGTTGAGCAAATCATCAAAAAAGAAACAGGCATGTACCACCATCCAGATGAAGAAACAAAGAAGGTCAACAGAAGATCTCAAAGTCCCCTTCCCAAGGACATGTGTTCTGGGATGAGCCAAGTTTGGGAGAGACAGAGGTGGTCCTCTCTCGGAGCAGACAAGAAGGAAAGGAGCTATTTCCTTGGAAAACGATCCACTTTTGATGTCAGATAGGCCAGGGACGCCACTGCCTGTGTCTGCTCGGGTAGAGTCATTCTCAACTCGGGGACAGGAAGAACGGCAGATGAAACACTCCTCCCACGACGCCAACAGGGCTCAGCTTCCCGGTCACTGGGAGCAATTCATCACAGCTTCTGCATGAGACAGCTCTGAGTCTTAATGAACTGCCGCTGCCCAGTGGCACTCATGTCTTGAAGAAAACCCCAACTTGCAGCCCCCTCGGTAGAATGCATTGCTAACTGACTGTTGTCCCTGAGCCTAAGACGTCTGAACGTTGAAACCCTGAGTTGGCCTTTGCTTGGTCACCAGTCTTTGGGCCACTGCCCTTCCTCTGGGTCAGGTAAGTGCTCTGTTGGGCATCTGTATGTTTGGCTTGGCTCTTGGCAAAGAACTGGGAGGCCGGATTCCAACATAGCATAAACACAATTAACTTCACATTTGATGCGTCCTGCCTCTCTCCGCTGCTAATGTTCCCTCAGGACCCAGGATCCAATAAAATCCAGCATGTGACTGCAAAAGCCAGGCAGAGAAACTGACCAAATATTGTTCAATGCTATATTACCAACCTATGGGGAAAAGAGTTTAATTAAAGACCACCACAATTCTTTGGGGAAATGTTTCTTTTATTAACCATTCCTGCCAAACAAAGCAGCTTGAAACAAACCCTGACTACTCGGAAATTGTGTATGCCTGAGAGTTCTTTTTTTCTTCCTAATCTGTTCTGCTTTTTGGCTATTTGGTCATTAGGAAAATCAGAAGTGTCTTGGACCCAAGAAATCCAATTTAAGTAAGCTCATTCCGCATTTATAAATATGAGCAGATGACATTTAAAACAGACAAACCAACAGGGACAGTCCTAAGTGTGAAATTGTTGTTCAGCATAAAGTATTACCATAAATATATAGAGGAGCTATTTGTGGATCAACTAACAAGTTCAGGGCATTTCATTGAAATGTATGCAACGGCCTGAATGTGGATAAGACATTTAAATTTAAATGTAGAGGAAATGCAATTCTTTTACGCTGTAGTATAATAAAACCACTAGTTAGTGTCACTGATATGATAGCACCAATTGCAAAAAAAGTGGAGAAGCAGAAATTGAAATCGAAGAACTACGTCTGATGGAGCAACGAAACTGGATTTTTAAGTATTAATGGAAAAGAGGAAATACCACGGCAGAGCTACAGCACGCATGTATGAATTTTTTAAAACTCAAGAAAATCAGAGGATACGTGAATCTGAAACTGACCCACAATACACCCAAACATTCCAAGGCCATGCCATAAATTGGAGATACATACTGCATTGAGACTCACTCACTGAGAAGGCACGTAGGACAAAGGGAACAAATGTAAAAATGTATATGTGATATGAGTTCGCTTTTTCTCAAAAAGGCCAAGAAAATATCCAAAGAAACATTCTGTAAACATGGAAACGCTATAATATTCCATCATCCACATTTCCATTACCAAAAAAATAAATGCATTTGTTCCTAAATTATCCATATAACATGACCCTCCTACCTAGGCTTATGTGCCCCCAAGAGACTGAATCTTTGCCCAGTCTTGGGTGAGTTACATGTTGCAGATTGTATTTCCAGAGATGGCTTCCACAGCAGCCCCCATCCCACATGCTAAGCGGTGGAGTCTATTTCTATACACCCTCGAATCTGAGCAGGCTCCATGACTGCTTTGGCCAATGTAATACAGTAGAAGTGACATTCTGCCGGTTGCACGTGTTGTCTTTAACTGCCTGTAACTGGCCTGGCATCTTCTATTTCCTGCTTCTTGAAGGTCAGCCACCATGCAAAAAACACTGTTACCCTGCCACCATCTTGCTCTGAGAAGCTGAGCCACATGGAGAAGCCCTAGAGGATGGATAGATGGATGGATGGATGGACGGGTGGATGGATGGATGGGTGGATGGATAGATGGGTGGATGGATGGATAGAAGGATGGATGGATGAATGGATATATGATGGATGGATGGATGGATGGATGGATGGATGGATGGATAGATGGATGGAAGGAAGGAAGGATGGATGGATGGATGGATGCCAAGAAGCTCTGTGGCACCAGGCATGTGACTAACAAGGCCATCTTGGAGGTGGATCATCCAGTCCCATAGGCCCAGCTGATGGCCTGCAGGCCAGACTCAAACTGCCCCAACAAGCCCTTCTGAAATTCCTAACCCACAAAACCAAGAGTAAAATGAAATGGTTATTTTAAGCTATGGACTGGGTCGTTTGCTATGCAGCGACAAATAACTGGAACATCATCTTCCATATTTGGATTCACCCGGACAACATATGCCCTTTGCCCAAGTTGAATTCTAAGCTTTTTACCCTTATTTGAAGATGTGAGTCATGCAATCTTTTAATATTTCTGCAGAAATCTCAGTGCCACCAACACTAATGGTTGAGTTTTCTTTTATTCATAAATTAGGGGAATTATCAGTGTTTTGCAAACTGCATTCTAAGGACCCCCTTCATCTAAACACCTGGGTTTGATTGTTAAATTTGCAGATTCCTGGACCTCACCTCAAACCCACTAAACACCAATCTTTGTGGGTAGAGTCTAGAAACCTGTATTTTTAAACAATCCCCTCGTACCCAATACACACAATCTGATTTCATGACCTTCTTAAATTTTGGCAGCTGCATTAGTAAGACATTTGGACCTGTCGATAATGCCATGATTTCACCCCGTAAGCATACCAGTTGATACAATTGTGCATGGCATAGGATGAGCCCCTTGTACTCACCCTTGTTAGTCAAACAACCGAATTATCTGCAAAATAAACTTGCTGTGTGAATACTCACAGCTCATCACAAATCCACCAGCCATTTTTTCCAGCGAAGGCAAATCAGTTGTAAAATTCAATTCAAACAAGCGTTTTCGGGTAATTACAATATGACATCTTGCTAGGTGGCATTGATAATAGCATGAAGACGGGGGGAGGGAGGGTGGTGGCTGACCTCTGGCAACCCAGTTTGGTAAGGAAAGCAGCCAGTTACACAAACAATGCCGCCCATGATGCAGATGATAGCAGAGAGCTACAAAAGCAGCTTTCTACTTTACCTGGCACCTAAGAGCTACGGATCTTAAGCAAGGGCACCCATTGTACTTGCAAAGCAGATCTGAGAGGAGCTTTTTGTTTTCAATAAGGAGAACCTCTTCCTCCAGGACAGAACTGCCATGGGGCACAGTCAAACTCTTTCGCAAGAGACTATGGAGGAACAATGGTTAATTGAGATGCCCACAGCCACACATGAGCAAAGCAATGAGGTCAGTAAGCAACTATTAATGACACAATTAATGACACAGATTAATTGTCCGGTGACTCCTATCAACACGATGACGCCTCAAACTTCTTATGTAGGAGAAGTCAAATTCCAACGAAGGAAGAAATAGTCCCAGGTCACAAAACACTAATAAGCCAATGAATTACTCCAGTGCCCACGCTGTGACATCATGACTCTGTTTGTGCAGATTTTTAGGACTGGATAAGGTGAAGAATATAATCGCTAAGGGTTCAAAGCAAGTAAAGGCAGAGCATAGCAACTATGAGACTTTATATGTTATCTGTGTAGTGTTCATAACTCACTAAAGGCTTCCAGTATTTTCATCTAATTCTAACCATCCAGGGATGTTGACCAAGCCAGTGTGTTAGACTGTAATAATTGAAGATCAAGGGAAAGCAAGTGACTTGGCCAAAGTCACACAACCGTGGCACCATGAAAGCCAGACTTCCCAGGAGATCTGACTCTATAGGAAGCCAGAGCAGTGTGGAGAGCAAACATTCAGCAGCGCACCCCTATGTGATGAGCAGAGTCGGTGCCCACTGATGGAGAGGCATTCGGACAGGCTGGGCTTCGGGGGCAGAACCTAGACCTGCTTTGGCCAACGTGATACAGCAGAAGTGACATTCTGCCAGTTGTACGTGTTGTCTTTAACTGCCTGTAACTGGCCTGGCAGCTTCTATTTCCTGCTTCTTGAAGGTCAGCCACCATGCAAAACATACCATTACCCTGCCACCATCTTGCTCTGAGAAGCTGAGCCACATGGAGAAGCCTTAGAGGATGGATAGATGGATGGATGGATATGTGTATAAAAATATACATATATAATTTTATCATACACTATACTGGCCTCTAACACTGTGATTTTGTCTTTGTTCCATCTCCCCAGGCCTCAGTTTCCTCATCTGTAAAACCAGCAGGCTGTACCTTAATCAGTGGAGTAAGCAGGGAAAGTAGAAGCAGGCTGATGTCACCACCTTCGCTGTGTTTTGTAAAAACCCAAGCCCACAAAAGCCAGAAGGCTAGAAGAGCCAAGGAAGAAGAGGGTACATGAAGAGGTCCTTGTGAAGAAAGGAGAGAAAGGAGGAGGAATTTTCCCAGACTGGGAAGGGGACGGGCACCTTAGGGGCCTGGGAATGGTTGCAACATACAACCTGCCCCCTGCCTGTGCCCTGGGAGGTGGCTGCATCTCACAAGGGACGGCTGTGTAGAGCAAGGAAGACGCTCCTTGCTTGGCCAAAGAGCCCTACCTCCTCGCATGGGCAGGGAAGCGAGGAGCCACCAGACCAAGGGTTCTACTACAGTGGACACTGGAAAACAGGAAGTCATCAGTGTGCCCAGTGTCTGATCACCCCAAATGTGCTATGGTCAGTGCTTGTGGGACAGGCGGAGGACGCAAGCTGAGGATGACAGGAGACGCCACATTGCTACTGAAGCATCTCACTCATTAATTCCTCTGCAACCGTTTTTCCCCCCACATGGAGCACATGGCTCTCTCTTCTATTCAGCCCCAGAAGAAATAGCGCACTTGCCTTAAGGGACCACGTTTTATGAAAAGAAAAAAAAAAAAAAAAGCAACATATTAGACTCAGGGAGGGAAAAGTGGATCCATGGCTTTCTCATCTCTTGCTCGCTCCAGGGCATCTACTCTTTGACTAAAATGACAAACCCAGCAAAGGCCACCAGTAAAACAATTCACCGCCGTGTAGTCTCCAATTCCAGGAGATAACCGAGTGGCATTGTGTCACTCTGGTTGCCTTTTGTTTCCTCGGACTGCAATCATTGTCAGCCACCCAAAAATTCTAACGCAGATTCCCTGCCTGCCTGACAATCAAGAGAATGGGGCAGAGAGAAGGCTGTGTCATTAGGACCACCAAAGAATTTTTATTAGCAACTCCATCACATTTTAACTAGCTCCTTTAGTAACATAAAGAAAATCTGTGTCAAAGGTTTGTCAGCCTTTGATGGATGTTTTCATTCTTGGCGCGTTATTATTGGCTCTCCTTATGTGGCCAGGCTGGACGGGGACTGGGAACTGATTAGATAGACGCCATACCACATCTGCCACCGTGCCCCGGAGCTAGGATATTGTCACTGGTCTTCACAATTACACAGTCCCGCTGAACAGGAAGGACGGGGGGTGGTGGTTGGTGGTTTCAGGAAGGTTGCTCTATTTCTTTGACTTAGAAAATCCTGAGCCTCTCACTTGGTGCTGGCTTAAAATATTAAGAATGGAAAAGAAAATCAATGAGTTAGTGATCTGGCCAGTGAGGGTACCAATGCCCTTGTTCTTCTGTGTTGAACGGGCTTGATTCGGTCATAATCAGTGATCAGAGTGGCTGGGAGATTAAGGCAAAGAAACATACCATATACCGGCCAAGGCTTTGGTTCTAAGACCCTCTACCTAGTTTGTTTGGTTTTTTTAACCAGAGTCTCTATATTGTCATATTTTTCTGGTTATTTTTAATTTTTTACTGAGCTAAAAATATACGTATATAATTTTATCATTTTTCAGTGTACAGATCAGTGGTAATAAATACATTTATCTTCTTTTATTTCCTCTTTCCTCTTCCCCTCCCTATCCCCCATGCCTGCTAACTTCCAATCCAGTCTCTATTTTCATGTGATCCACTTATTTTTAGCTCCTGTATATGAGTGAGAACTTTCCTGGTTATTAAAGGGATATATTCTCCTTGGGAAAAAAAAAAATCAGAAAGGTATATATTTTTAAAAGGCTATAAATGTCACCTGGAGTGCCTAGGGCAGTTTGTGTTTTCTCAAAGACGGACACACACACACCCAATCGTCAGATTATTCTTACAACGTGATATTGACACTCACCCACATTGGGAATCCACGTTCTCCCCCCTTGAAACCATGTGGGTCTTTGTAACTGCTCTGACCAATTAGAATTCAGTGGAAATCGTGCTAATTTCCAAGGTTAGCTCACGAAAGGGGATGTGGCTTCAGCTTGGTGCTTGTCCTCTCTCTCTTCTCTCTTCCTCCTCCTCCTCCTCTTCTCTCTCTCTCTTAAAGCATGTGCCTTGGGAACCCTGAGCTGTCATTTAGGAAGCCCCCATGCTAGAGACATCACATGTAGAGATGAGATAGAGACTAGAGAGAGATGCCCCAAAGCCCCAGTTGATCCAGCCTCCAGCTGTTTTGAGTCTCCCCAGCTCAGGCACGAAACATGGGTGAGCCTTCAGGTGATTCCAGTATTCGACCCACCCCACCCGATGCCAAGTAGAACAGGGATAAGCTCCGCCTACCAACCCCTCCCAAGATTGCTTGCTCAAGAACCAGCTAAATTTTGGGGGACAGTTTGCTATACTGCATTAGATTACCAGAACAACCTCATCAACTGCAGAAAGACATTGACATATATTACTATCAAATGATACATGAATTTCTCGCTCATTCCAAAGCAAAGAAAAACTTGCTCAACCAAGCAGTTTTTGTTCCAGATGACTGTTTTTATAAATTATCAGTCTGGAATACAGAACCAATTTTCTCCGACAAAGCAAGTTATCTTGGTGGGCCGGAAGCCTGTTCAACCCCTAATCCGCCCGTGAAATGGATGGCCCTATAGTAATAGCCCTACAGAACAGTCCTCCAACGTGAGAAATGATGTTTCTTCTGTTATTTTGGCTTTATAAAAATGGCTTTATAAGAATATTTGGCCTCCAATAGTCTTTCATGCCTGTATGTCTCACCACCATAACCCATGTGATTAATTTCACACAGTAAATGGTAAGGGGTTCCATGAGGGGACAGATTACTATGGATTGTAGTTATTGAGGAAAGTTTCCCAGAAAATCTAGGACTTGCGTTCGTTGAGCAGAAGAGGTGAAAAATGGGGTTGACAGAAGGAAGCGCAGTGGGGACCTGTGTCTTTTTTTTTTTGCTTCTGCAGCTTCACGACACTTTATGGTAACTGCACTAAAATGTTCATGGAGACCTTTTTACTCACAGCATGGCCCACAGACCAGCCCCTGGGAGCCTGGCAGGAACGCACCATATCAGACCCAACCCAGGGGTCTACTGAATCTGAATCAGCATTTTTAAAGATCCCAAGTGACTTGTGTGTATGTTACAGTGTAGACTACCACCTTAAGAGACCCACCCACCTTCCACTCACGCCTGTGTGGTCCCCAGTGGGGTGACCCTCAGGCACAATCAGTCAGCCACAGAGACTAGGTCAAGGGCAGGCACGAGACTTGGGCCTAACCTGAGTGAGGGTCAGATGGAGACTTTTGCTAGCGCAGGAGAGAGAAAGGAAACTTTTCTTTCGAGCTTGCTAAACTGCTAAAGCGAAAACCATGAATTGCAATGGTGGAGAGGTAGAGTTTGGAGGTTGGTATTGAAACACCACCCTTTCCCCACTCTTGTAAATAAATCTCAGAAAGTTTGACATAGGAGTCGGGATGGGGGAGATAAACGATATCAAGAAGATCTTTATTTTTGGAGAATGAAGCCTGACTCAAAGTCACAATCGTGTTCCCTAACTTCACCCTGCCAAACTGCAGGCACCTGCCTAGTAGGATCTTGCCCTAAAAAGCTCACCGCGTGAACAACCAATACTGAGAGTATCCTGAGGACAGGTCATTCCAGAAAGAGGAGGACACCGAGTTGCACATGCCTAGTTCCTTCTTACAAATATCCTCGAATGTGGCTCCTCCTCCCTTGCAAAGAACGAGAGGGAGGGATAAAAGTTCCCCACCTGTATGGAAGGGAAGAGTGGGGAGAGGAACATGTCCCCCCACCTAAAGCTGGCCTTGCCACTACATGGGAGAGCCTGCTCGCAAAGGTCACCCAGAGCCAAGAACTGAAGAGGGAGGCCCTGGATGCCATCGCTGGAGCAACTGCCTTCAGATGGGCCGGAAGTCATGTGAGCCCGTGAGTTTGCTCTTACCAAAGTCTGCCTTGAGTTTCTGTCACTTACCACCCAGCATCCCAATTCATGTCGGTAAGGTGGAAGGGGCACTCCAGTGGCACCAAAGTAAGTCACATAAGGGAGTTTGGAGGATCACACAGAAGAGAGCTTTCTGCTTTCTTTGGGGCTACGTGTTCTTCCAACAAGATAGTTTTGTTGGTTTACCCTGTTTTGTTTTTTTACCGCAGTGGCAGGTTTCGCCCAGAAGTCACAAAAACTCGAAAGGGAACTGATGAGGATATCATAATAACTAAGTCACCAGTATATTGATAGTGTCCAGGCAGAGAAAAAACACCTTCGTGGCCTGACATTTTTGTAGGTCCTCTCAGATGTGCGTGGAGACGTGTCGTGTGGCGAAATCGTGGTTGCTGAGTGGGGACGCAGTTGTTAGAGAGAAGGTGCCGTGGTTAAGCTCCCCGGAGCTACCCACCCCCAAAAGTGGTGACCCCAATGTTCCTTCACCACCACCCCTCACCCAGCCCCAACCCCAGGCTTCGCAGCGATTTTTGACTGTGGTTTCTCACCTTTCCAGATGGAATGTCTGGAAGCCTTCGCCCTTCTGGAAAAAACCACTCTGCCCCTTCATGCTCACACATGAGTTTCTAAAAGGTCTTGCTTCTTGTAAAAGCAGGGAAACATGTCACCAAAATGTCACGTCTAATTTCTCCTTTTTCACATATGCCTCCCATGGGAGAAAAAAAATCCCGGATTTGGACGAGTGAGCTCATCGCATGCAAACAGAGACTGCCAGGCAAGGCAGGAGAAGAGAAGGGTGGAGGGACAGGCACTAAGTCCATAGGAAACCTAGACGTGGCACCTTTGGGAAACTGAAGTTAGGAGAGGACAAAGTGGGGGGAGAAGGGGGTGGACACATAAGAAATGAGACAGGAAAGGAAAGCAGGCGATCAGGATGGGAGCCTCGGGCCAGGGCGCGGGCTCGGGGTCTGGCCTCAGTGGGGCCCAATGTCTACAGTGGCGGGGACGGGAATTCACTGACTGCAGCCACCAGTCTTGCCACCGTTGGCTCTGCCTTCCATGGGCCTTGAGACGAGGAAGGGCGAGGAGAGACAGAGTGATTCCCGCCGGCGACCATGAATAAAGGGAAGGGGAGAGGGAAGGCGACATGCCACCTGCCATGGGGGGCAAGAAGGTGGAATCAGGTGGGAGTGGCTCTTCCCAGACACACCAGCCAGTGGCTTGGAGTCCATGGGCCTCAAGAGAACAAAGGTTCGACACCCCTTTTACTATTCTGGAAGAACGTAGTAAATACCCAACTGCGCATAAATCTCTCCACTCTGTATATTGCCCTTGCCGTAATATAAAGGAGAAATAAAAAAGCAAATACTTTAATGAACTATGTGTTTTGATATATAAATGCTCTAGCATTATTATAGTAGACCAGGAGTCAGCAAAGTTTTCCTGTAAAGGACCAGAAGGTAAATATTTTAGGCTTCCTGGGCCACATAGGGTCTCCGTTGCATATTTTTTTTTTATATAACCCTTTAAACATGTAAGTCCCATTCTTAGCTCGTGGGCTGTACCAAAACAGGTCACAGGATGAATTTGGGCCACGGGCCCTGGTTTGCTGATCTCTGTGCTAGGCTAGACCATAGAACAAGATGTCGGTGTTAGAACCTACTTATAATGGGGTGGGTTTGCACTTGCCATGTTGAAATAAGGGGAAAATAAGTGTACTTGTGTATATTGGTGCATCGATCTGCCAGGAATGCCAGAGGGGTGCAATGCCACTAGCAGTGGTGCTTTCAGTAACAAAATTTCAAAACGAGTGAAGCATTCTTGAGTAAGTTCCAGAGAAAACTACAACCTTCCCTCTCGTTTTACTGCCCTTGCATTCCTGGATGATTCTGTGTATGGTAAAACCATACGAAAAGTGTATCGTACTTATGCAAAAAAAAAAAATGGCATTAAGTTCCTGGCTTCTGTTTTCACCCACAAGAATGTCACGTGGGACATCACGTGGGGGTGCAGGAAAATTCTCTGACATGCGGGACTCTCAGGTGTGCCGTGCAAGTCCGGCATTCCTTATCTCTGTTCCCCAAGGGCCAGCGTTGCCCTGACCAGACGTGTTTTGACAACCAAATACATCCCCATAAATTTACAAAAGCGTACTCCCTAACAGCAGAGGTGGATCCAGAGGTAGAGCCAAAAGTCATACAATTTTGCATAAATATAACTTTTAAATTTCTAGGGCTCCTCCCAAAACCTTAGGAGGGGACCTATAGGGGAAGGGCCCTAAGGCTTCAGGGTCATTGGCTTCTTAGTCCATCGGCCCCTATCTTGCAGGTGAGAACATCTAGGACAAGGACATCTGACCCGGACTAGAATTAGGTGAGGCCAGAGACTGACCCAGGACCTAGAGTCACACCAGCCCAGAGCAGGGCCCCAGTAACACTCGCTGAATGAATAAAAACATCTGTGCAAGACCGCCATGGGCCAGCAATCAAGATTGGCTACATGATTTGGGGGGCCCAGTACAAGATGAAAATGTAAAACTCCTTATACAAAAATTCAGAATTTCAAGATGGCAACAGCAGGGCATTACACCAAGCACAAGGTGCCCCAGAGCACCGGCCCTAGGTAACCGAGTGGGACACGTGCCCAGAAAGCCAGCCCAGCCGCAAATCAAGTGAAACAACAATCTTAACAAATGCGTGTTATCGTTCGGTATTTTCATCTCAGTTGTTTTGTTTGGTTTCACAACCCTGGCCTTATCCCGACTTCCAAAATGAGACAAGTGATGTTTGTAGAGTACATTTGGAGATGTCTAGGACAGAGGTGGGGGAGGAATTAGAACCAGTGCTCCTGACTTGTTCTCTGTCCCCAGCTGCCATTCTGTAGCCATTAAGTCTTCCCATCAGGCTGGGCGTGGTGGCTCATGTCTGTAATCCTAGCACTCTGGGAAGCCAAGGTGGGTGGATCGCTCAAAGTCAGGAGTTCAAGACCAGCCTGAGCAAGAGCGAGACCCCGTCTCTACTTAAAATAGAAAAAAATTAATTGGCCAACTAAAAATATATAGAAAAAATTAGCTGGGCATAGTGGCGCATGCCTGTAGTCCCAGCTACTCGGGAGGATGAGGCAGAAGGATCACTTGAGCCCAGGAGTTTGAGGTTGCTATGAGCTAGGCTGACGCCATGGCACTCTATACAGGGCAACAGAGCGAGAATCAGTCTCAAAAAAAAAAAAAAAAGTATTCCTGTCCCTGGCCTGCGTGATGAGTAGGAATTCAAATGAAACAGATAGTTTGGGGCCCCCACCCTAATACAGAGATTGTTAGGTGAAAATAAACACAAACATTCACACACCTGGATGCTGGCTTTGCTGAACTCTTTTTCATTGGAATGCCTGGGCTTAATTTCAGGAAACTTCCAGCCATAAAATGGTACCAAAGATTTGCAATGAGTTTCAAAACAATGACCCAGCTGAAAAGGGAGACTTAGCTAATTTTCGCCCAAAGCACTTTTGGCATGATTGGGAAAACATCAGGACTAAAGCCAAGACAACAGCTGACTGGTACCATAGTTGAGCTGCACGTGATTACGTTCCTCCTAAACAGACTTTGCCAGACCACGCTCCTATCGTTGCATCTAAAGACAGAGCATGTCCTCTTTCAAAGTGTGCTACGAAGTAGGCAGGAGAAATAGGTGGAGGAAAAGCCTTTGGGATCTGCCCTGTTGAAACAAAAAAATGCTGAAAATGTCTTGTTAGGATTCTCAGAGCTTTCTAGAAACTGAATTTTTAGACATTGACCAGTTTGATGGTAGGGAAACTGGACACTTCACTATGCCTGATTATCTAAATCCATTTGCTGAAGCTTTCCTAAATATGTTGCAATCTATACATATTGGGGAATTGTAGTATTTGCCCAAAAAAAGGCTAACAGAAATCTAAAAGTAACACATACTCTAATAGCAGGTTCCCACTCCCAAAAGCAACCAAGTTTTATTTAAAGTTCCTATACCTTAAACTACACACACACAGACTTAAAAAGAAAATAAGGGCCAGGTGTGGTGGCTCATGCCTGTAATCTTAGCGCTTTGGGAGGCCAAGGTGGGAGGATGGCTTGAGCCCAGAAGTTCATGAGCAGCCTGGGAAACACAGTGAGTCCCCATTTCTACAAGAAATAGAAAAATTAGCCAGACATTATGGCGTGTGCCTGTAGTCCCAGCTACTCGGGAGGCTGAGACAGGAGGATCACTTGAGCCCAGGAGTTTGAGGTTGCTGTGATTGACACCATTGCACTCTAGCCCAGGTGACAGCGTGAGACCCTGTCTCAAAGAAAAAAAAGAAGGAATAAATCAGTCTATTCCAAGATGAGAACAAGAGCATAAAGCAAACAAAGCAAAAACCGTAAGTGAGGGAAGGCAGGCTGAAGCGAACAGAGAGGGACAAGAATGGTTTACCCAGCTGTCAGCAAAAGCACAGCATGAATTACAGCTCATGGAACAAAGAGAGTAAGATTGAAGCACCAGAGATATTTCATCATAATCTACATAGACCACTGAGTTTATTTGGTAGTTAAGGAGGTAATGGCTTTCTTTCAAACTCATTTTAAAAGTTCTTTTTTTTTAATGGTGGCAATAAATGTTTTTTAGTGCCGAGACTCTATTCACTGGAGTGGTCACACGGCCACATTCAGCCCTTGCTAAGGATGCTTAATGAGGTGATGCTGGTTTAGCTAAAATATTCTATGCTGTTTCAACAATTTCTTAGTTAAGAGAACTAACTCTCAAGGTATGAAGAGGAGGAAGGAGGTATTTTACCCTGTATGGGAGGCACCCCAGGGTTTTTCTGAAGTATAATGCCAACTCTTTCTTCCCCATGAAGTACTAAGTGGCATGGAACTTTGACTGGGGCATAAAAACAAATTAACAGGAGTAAATGTATGAAATAAGCTCTTTCCAGCATCCAATTATAGCATCAAGTCATGTTAAAAAGTCGATTGATGTATTTTAACATCAAATAGCGTAGAACTGTAGGGGCTATACGTGCTACAGAGTCTCATGCATCCGTCAACCCTAAAATTTAAGACCAACCACTAAGATAAAAAGGCATCTGTTTGCTGTCTCTCCAGTTTGAGGCAACCAGGTTGCCTCTCAGTGTCTGCAAAGCCAGTTCGGGTTCTCTCTTACTCCTAACCAAATTATCTTACGAAGAAATTCCATTTTTACAAGTTCTTTCTCATCGAATGCCTCTACCATACCATCAAATCAAGCAGTAATTTCAAATTCATTTTAATTGTAAGTGAAGCATCTCATGTTTTTGAGTTGCCATAGTTCCTGTGAGCATACAGAAATTTGAGTTTTTGGAGAAAAAAATAACGAAGAGACATCAAGTGAAGAAAACGTCTGAAAATTCTATTTTAAAAACTATCATTTGGATAGCAATTGATCATGTTTTATATATATATATTTACATATAAATTTAAATACATCCATCTTAGACTCGAGTTTGGGAAAAAAATGGAAAAAATAAAAAATTAAAATTTGAAATTAATTTTATAAAAATAAAGAAAAATATAAAAATAAATTTAAATGCATATTGTATGTATAGGTATGTATTTTAGGTTTTTATTTATAAGTCTCCACATTAATGTTATTCTAATGCAATAGATTAAAAACAAAGATAATGCATTGAGGTTGAAAAACAAAGACAAGTCTTAAAAATCAAATCGTATCCAACATTAAACAAACATACGTAATATTGAAGATGTATTGCACGTTGATGAATAAACAACTCAAAATCAAACCAATGGGGAAAAAAAAATCTGTTTTAAAAATATACCAGAGACTTAAAGGCATAAATCATGATTTATAACCCATCCCAACTTTGACCTCATAGAAAGCAAGAAAGCTCAAAGGTGATGCTTCATTATGTATTTATTGCTTGGCCAAACCATTATTCATTGGTCTTCATTTTGAAAGATATATATGGAGTATGCACAAATTCATAGAGATAGAACCATTGCAGGGAAATTTTTATGTGCAGAATTTACCACGATATCCACAGCTAATAGCACAATGTGCCTAATTTGTAATTTGCCTGTCACTTTCCAGATTTATAGCATCACAGGGTTACAGCAGGAAGATGCAAGCCGCAATGTATCATGGGAAGATGGCTGGCAGTTCAAACACAGTCACAGTAATTCTGCAGAGACCTTATTCTTTAACTCCCTAATGAGGATATCACTAAATGACAGCCACTGCCACCGCCATTAACACACACAACCGCACGTGTGCAAGCTAGAAAATTCCATTTGGAAAGATCTCTGTGTTTCATTTAAAATGAGGTCAGGTATAAAAGATTGGAGGCGGGGTTGCTTTTTTAATTGGGAATGCTTCAATCAAATTAGAGAATTCTCTTTTCTATACCTTTATGTGGAAAGAAAGAGTAGATGACATCACTAGTTTACGTCTATGTCCAGAATCCAATAACCCATTAACCAGACATTGAAACCAGTATTGACTCCAAATGTAGTTTTGAAATACCTAAGAGACCTCCAGTCACCTTAACTGGTGTTATAACAGTCCCAAAATTGATTTAAATGCATCTTAACATGTTTATGAGGTGGCACGCCAACGTGCTGTGCCTGTACGTGAGGAAGAGAGGAAAGAGAAAGTGACTCGTAAAAATAAGCTACGTCTGGCAATCCAGGCAGGTCTGAAGAGGACCTGCAAATTCTGAAGCTGCATGGCATAGACCTGCCCCTACCAGTGTGGCCCAGGACCCTGAATTCCCAGGATATTTCCCTGTCCCTCAAAGCATCCATGGCCCCATGCTAATCATCTCCAGCCAGGAACGTGTTCACACTCAGCAGTTTACCTAGACAGGACGATGTTGGTACAGTAAAATCATCCTAAATGATGTTCATCAGAAGAGATGCTAATGAGCATCACGTGTTCCAAAGTCAAATTAGGTTAGTAAATTCCAAGTTAAACAAAGCTCAACAGGGTTTATTATTTGGGGGCTTTTCAGAGCCTCTAATACACTATATGCTGTGAGTTTCTGGAAGGAGATCATCCTACGTAGCTTTTCCCAAGTGATGCAACCACAGAAGATTTTTCTGCTTGTCTCTCTTTTCTTGCAGACTGTCTCACAAGCCTACCAGGAAAACACCTTGGGGAATGAGAGAAGGAAGGAAACTCTTTGGAACTACAAAGACCTGGGAAACAGCTCCTGACACTGTTTCTCACCACGCGTGCCCTTGAGCAAGTGACTCTGTCAGAACCTCAGTCAACCCAGGTGTGAAATGGGATATCTGCGGAGGTGACCATAACCAGCTCCTTGGAAGGAGACTTGGTGGCACAGTGGTTACCATCCAGGCCTTGGGGTCCCACCCACCTGCATCAAAACCCAGCTGTGCCACTTTGCCAGCTGTGTGGCCTTTGGCATTGACTTCAGCTCCTTGGGCCACAGATGGGTCGGCTCATGTATAAACTGACTTAAATGAGATGATGGTGTCACCCAAGTGTCAATCAACAGTAGTTACGATTGGACCCTTCTCGAAGAAACCAGAATAGTAACTATCAAGGAACCATCCTTCATTGAGCATGTGGTCAATTCCTGCCCCACTACAGCTGCCCAGCACCCATGTCCCTTCTCAATAGTGGCCTTACTCCCTCTGGACAATCACCTCTTCCCATCCCCCTAGTGGGATGGTTATTACAGAGACTCATGCCCATTACAGAAGCTCAAGCACAAAACTCCTTCTTGCCACGTCCATATCCACTGGTACAGAGAGAGGGGGCCATGTCACTTCAGCTTAGCCACCAGGATTCTCTCTGCCCGGACTCTGAGTCTTGGGTGTCCTTGGGACGGACGATCAGGTTAGAAGGGGTAGCAGAAGCATTTCTACACCACCCAGGGAGCTGCCAGGTGTCCTACCTATTCCCAATCCTAAGCCTCCAGCATTCAGCTCATTTACTGAGCCCCCCAAAATCCACCCAATCAATTAACTTTATACACACGAACATTCTTTTTTTTTTTTTGAGACAGAGTCTCACTTTATTGCCCAGGCTAGAGTGAGTGCCGTGGCGTCAGCCTCGCTCACAGCAACCTCAAACTCCTGGGCTCAAGCAATCCTGCTGCCTCAGCCTCCCAAGTAGCTGGGACTACAGGCATGTGCCACCATGCCCGGCGAATTTTTTCTATATATATTAGTTGGCCAATTAATTTCTTTCTATTTATAGTAGAGATGGGGTCTCGCTCTTGCTCAGGCTGGTCTCGAACTCCTGAGCTCAAACGATCCGCCCACCTCGGCCTCCCAGAGAGCTAGGATTACAGGCTTGAGCCACCGCACCCGGCCCACACGAACATTCTTTTCCAGTGGTGAACAGATTAGCAGAGATCAAGGTGTGGAACCGTGTAGGTCTGGTCCCCGACAGAATCCAAGGAGGAGAATGACGAGGACAGGAACATCCATCTGGAGGCGAAGAATAAACTGAACATCTGCCTCATGTATGGTTCTCACCGGGCTGGATCCTTCATGATCCTTCCAGAAAGCCAGAAGTGTGTCTCCATTGAAAACAGAGGACATTTAAAGCAGGGAATTGGTTACCCAATGGAGAAAAGAGCTGAGATGCCAACAGGAGACGGCGAGGCAGTCCAGAGATTAGCAGCTGCAGGAAGCCAACTGCTGCCCTGAGGTTAAAGAAACAGAGAGAGAAGGGGGTGGCCATATCTCAGCTCAGGGTCTGGGGTCCGAGGCCACCTGCATAAGCTAGAACCACTGCATGCCTGAAGCCACAGAGAAGACTAGAGCTGCTGCCAGAGAAAAGCTGCCCAAGGCAGGAAGGTAGGGAAGGTGATGGAGGGGGAGTCCCCTAATTATTCTACCTTCTGTCCTCCAGTCTCCCACCGCACCCCATTGGCCAAACCCAGTTGATACAGAGATCTGAGAAATGTGTCTTGCCTGCGGTATTCCTCCTCCTCCTTGAGCACAGAAGTAGAATGACAAAGAATGGACCTGCAGTAAACAGGCCCAGGAATGGCAAAGGAGCCCTCACATGTGAAGTGTGAAATGCCTAACAGGCTTTGGTTTGCATTACTCAGAGTTCCTGGGGAACCTCCCAGGCTAATCCTGTTTCATCTTTCATGTGAGACAAAGACTTTCCATCACCTCCCTCCTACTCCCCAAGTCCCATTTGTTTCTCCCTAAAAAACCTGCAAAAAAAATTTTCCTTTGCTTTTCCTCCAGATGTTTTGTGGCCTTATTAGTCTCAGAGGCTCCCAATGCTCCTAATTTCAGTACATATTTTGTCTCACACCAAAAACCAAATGGAATACACTTGCTATATTTATGGTTTCTATGGTAAAAAAAAAAAAAAGAATCTCTAAGAATTGAGCACTAGCAAGATAAGGATGGATGTGTGGGTCTTTTTGGTCTCATCACAAGGGATATATCTTAGAGAGGCTGTGTGTGTGTATAATTAGGACTCCCTCAACCAAATTTAATACTAATATTTCCTCCAGGGGAATTTCAGATGAGATTGTCCAGCAAAGGGACCGTCCCCTAATGGGATTAGCTGATCAAGATTGCCTCCTGATACATGACGCTGTTAAGCAGCTATTTTAGAAGAAAAGAAGAAAATGCAACTGGGGGGAGGGAGATAAGCTCAGCTGGTAAAAAAAACTAGCTGGCATCGCCCCGGGGGGCTAGGTTGGCACCGTTTCTGCCCCAGGTAGCAGGGGGAGGCTAGCCGAGAACACCGTGATGAAGAACCCAAGTTAGAAAAAGATGCAATCTCAATGCATCTTGGCTTGATGCATCTTGCCTGGGAGGAATGACCCGGGCAAGACACATTTCTCAGATTCCTGTATCAACTGGGTTGGGCCAATGGGGTATGGGTGGGATGTCAGAGGACCATTGATCCACCCTGGCTCTGTACCAGGGTCCTGGGGCATCCCCGGAGAATGGGCGTGGCCAGGCTAATGACAGAGACAAATTCACCCCCCCTGGTGGGCAATGCAGAGCTCCTGTTTTCATGGTGGTGAGCAGTGGGCTCATATACTCAGATGGGGGCCAAGTCCTCATCAGCCAGCATTTGCAAGAAATCCTAATCCTCACCCAGTCTTTGTCCTCAAAGACCCCTCATTTGACAAAAGTCAGAGCGGGTGGGGACAAGAGAATCATGAAATGAACTAGAAATAGCTCAAATTCTGAAGCCACAGCAATCCTTTAAGAAGAGATTACCAAGGGCCAGGCAGGGGCTGGGATCTTCTCAAGTGCAAGAAATGAAAAAAAAAAAATCCATACAACTACAGTACCTAGCAGTGGGTCTCCTTTTTAGCATCACCATGCACTGGCAATACTAAAGAATGTCAACGATAAATTCTTCTCTGTTAAAAAAACAAAACAACTTTCATAGATCGAAGTTCTAAACAATTGGTGCAGTTACTCTGCTCAGTTTCAATAATATATATAAGCTTTAAATTGGCACGGTTTTCCTATTTACCCTTTAATAAACATCATATGCTACATGAAAGGCAATTCTGACAATTTATTACAGCCGTCCCTGAACACAGAGGGACTTAACCGCACGTGTTGGTTTTGAGAGGAACTTCCTAATGTTTTGAGCTTGCTTTGGTCACAGTTCCTATTTTGAACCCCTGTGGGACAACATTTCTATTTAAACAGGAGCTACAAAATAAATAAAGTGGTTGGAAAGACCGAGAAAGAGAATTTGAGTTCATTCCATTGTGTCATGCAGTGTGACCCCTTGGAGTGTTTGTGTTTCATTTTTTTCAACTGAAAAAAAAACAAACAAAAAAAACATTTGAAAGGCACTAAAATCCATCCTGAATAAACAAAGACGTGGGCAGTGTTGTGACTTCTTGAATTTGTGGCGAAATACGATTTTTTGTGGATCCCTGTCAAATTTAGCCTTCTATGTAAGACTTTTCCCAACTATTCGTGCCTCTGTTGCTGTGTAGGAAATAAATGTTTTAAAATTAAAATTAATAGTGAGCATTCTTTGACCAAACATGAGCAAAGATAGACAAAAGACCTGTGGCCTTCTGATTTCACGATTGTTCTTTTCTAAGCACCAAAAGAGGCAAGAAAAGCTTCATCTTTCTCTGCTGCACCCCTTTTAATAAAAGGATTTGTTCTGTAAAATTAGAATTCAGTCAGAAGGCTACACTCAAGGATCCAGAAGGTCACATGTGACCCTAAGGCCATAGGTCCCTACCCCTAGGGATGTACCATCTACTGACCCTCGTATGTTAAGATTAACTATGTTAAAATAATGGACAAATTTGCAGAAGCTTTAAAAAGAGAAACTGTACATATTCCTGCAAAAGAATATCAATATCAATATCAAGGATTCTCCCCCTTTTTCCAAAAAGCATATTAATATAATAAGTTTTAGCCCATTACTTTTTTCCATTTTAATGTAGTGATATTTTTTATTTTTTAATAGCATGGTTATACATAAAGTCAATAAAAGAAAGCTTGGACTGCAAGTCTGCATGTCTTCTCTGTCCATTACTATGATTTGTTTCATTTCATAATTGTTGCTGAAAATAATTTTGTTGTATTAGAAGGGAGGTGCGTGTCAAATATAGTAAGTGGCTACTACGGGTCTTTATTGAAGAGGAAAATCATTTTGTTTATTTTCCTTCATCATCAGCCTCCAAACAACCTAAGCAAGAGCCAGGATTCTTGATTTACTTTTTCTTCAAGAAATTCTCTCCTAAGCGTAACTAAAAGCAAATTCAGGCCTGACATGTTTTAAGGGTCATCTAATGACGTTTATGCCGGGTATTGTTGGTCTCCACCTCCGTCCTTCTAGAATGGACTTCCCACACTCCAAGCTAGACTTCCACCTTCCATTTGCCTAAAGACATAGCCTGTTTGCATGTGAGAAACAGAGCAGATCTCATTTCGCCAGCTCTTGTTCCATGAGCAGTCTCACCCCAGGCAAACAGAGTGTTTCCATAACCTAAACCGTCTTGTCTGCTTCCTGACCAACCCAGTCATCTGACAGTTCCTAGCAAGATTTCCTGTGGTCCCAACAAGAAGCCCTTCACTGTCTGAGTCCCCAAGGGCTTTGTTCAAGATGTCAGACTAGAGCTTTAGGAATCAACAAACACAGACAAAACCTAAAGTCTGGAATGTTCTGTTTGTGGGTAAGGACCTGGGGAATAACTAACTCCTTTAGAACTTGGGCCTCATGAGGGTCCATGAGATTCTTTTCTTCGCACCGAAACTCCTGGCACAATAAACCTATTCTGTTTGATGAGGTCACTCACCTGGCACATGTCTTAACATCATCCTACAAAAATCCTACAAAAGCTCTTTCAGTTGTCAGGAGGACACTTAGTTCATTCACTGACTCTAGCATCCAAGAGACCAGGGTGGCCTGGGCATGGTGGCTCATGCCTGTAATCCTAGTACTCTGGGAGGCCGAGGCAGGAGTATGGCTCAAGGTCGGGAGTTCGAGACCAGCCTGAGCAAGAGGGAGACCCCATCTCTACTAATAATAGAAAGAAATTAGCTGGACAACTAAAAATATATAAATAAAATTAGCCAGGCATGGTGACACATACCTGTAGTCCCAGCTACTAAGGAGGCTGAGTCAGGAGGATCACTTGAGCCTGGGAGTTTGAGGTTGCTGTGAGCTAGGCTGACACCACTGCACTCTAGCCCGGGCAACAGAGTGAGACCTTGTCTTGAAAAAAAAAAGAGAGAAAGACCAGGGTGGGAATCCCAGCTCTGCCACAGAACAAATTCCTTAACCCTCTGAGCCTCAGTGTCCCATGATGCCACCATTGACCTCAAAAAGGGGTGCAAGGATTATGTGAGTAAACATTCTAAGCTCTCACGCCAGCACCTGGCACTCTGTAAGTGTTCAATAACCGATGGATGCATGCGACGGCTGTTATTTGAACAAAAATTGCCACCAAAAGAAGATAAATGGACCACATAGGATAAAGATTACTCTTGCGACAAAGGATGTCAAATAAATGTCATTTAGCTCAAAGGAAACATGTGGCAGCTATTGGCATGGCAAATATCAAATTACAGCAGTCACAACGGAGAGAAGAATCTACATCGCTCGAGAGTCACGTGGGTATTGATTGATAAAACCCCCCCTGGGAAGGTGTGTGCTTTTATCCAAATGAGGCCAGCTGAGAAAAGAAGTGAGGGGTAGAAGAACGAGGGGGAGGAAGAAGAAGAAAGAAGAGGAGGAGGAGGAGAGAGGAAAGAACAGGAAGAAGAAGAGAAAGAGAGAAATTTCCTTCACCAATCCCAAATTGGATCTTATAAAACTTCCAAGAGGGGCAGATCGCTCAAGGTCAGGAGTTCGAAACCAGCCTGAGCAAGAGCGAGACCCCCATCTCTACTAAAAATAGAAAGAAATTAATTGGACAACTAAAAATATATGGAAAAAAGTAGCCAGGCATGGTGGCGCATGCCTGTAGTCCCAGCTACTCAGGAGGCTGAGGCAAGAGGATCGCTTGAGCCCAGGAGTTGGAGGTTGCTGTGAGCTAGGCTGATACTATGGCACTCAATCTAGCCTGGGCAACAGAGTGAGACTCTGTTTAAAAAAAAAACTGCCAAGAGGATGAGGAGAGAGAATCAGGTTGGAATGGAGCCAACAACAGAATTATAAGGTTTTGGGCCACTTCTAAGAACCCCACAGTGCTTTCTCCTCTTTGGAAGTGCTCCGAAAGAAAAGACTAGGTGTGGTAGCATAGATCAGATGTCATCTACAACTTTCCAAGAGGGAGTACTGTAAAATTTAAACTCTTAACAAAATCTAAATTTGGAAGGTTCAGCGTCATCTGCTAGCAAGGAGCAGGGGATAAAATGGGGATGGTTAACGGGTGTAAAAATATAGTTAGATAGTTAGATAGAATGAACAATATTACATAGCACAATAGAGTGACTATAATCATCAATAAGTTAGGGTATACTTTTAAAAAAACTAAAAGAGCGGAATTAGATGTTCCTAACACAGGCCGGGGCGAGGCGGCTCACGCCTGTAAGCCTAGCACTTCTGGGAGGCCGAGGCGGGAGGATTGCTCAAGGTCAGGAGTTCGAGACCGGCCTGAGCAAGACTGAGACCCCGTGTCTATTTATTTGTTTTAAAAAAATTTTTTAAGTAAATAGGATGTTCCTAACACAAAGAAATGTTAATGCCTGAGGTGATGGTTACCCCAACTAGCCTGATTTAATTCACATTGTATGCCTGTATCAAAATACCACATGTACTCTATAAAGATATACAACTATTATGTACCTATATTAAAATTTTTTTAAATGTACACAAAAAGAAAGAGTCAGCTGCACCAAAACATTAACTGAGTTAGCTCGAGGAAGTAGAACTCAGCAATTTTCATTTTCTCTTTTGTACTTTTTTAATCTTTTAAGAATTGAAAATGGCCAGGGACAGTGGCTCATGACTGTAATCCTAGCACTTTGGGAGGTAGAGGCAGGAGGACTGCTTGAGCTCTGAAGTTCGAGACCAGCCTGAGCATGAGTGAGACCCCATATCTACTAAAATTAGAAAAAATTAGCCGGGCATGGTGGCCATACCTGTAGTCCCAGCTCCTCGGGAGGCTGAGGCAGGAGGATCGCTCGAGCCCAGGAGTTTGAGGTTGCTGTGAGCTAGGCTGACACCATGGCACTCACTCTAGCCTGGGCAACACAGTGAGACTATCTCAAAAAAAAAAGAAAAAAATTGAAAATGTGTTACTTTTTAAATCAAAATCTAAACCTCAGTTTTTGACATAGGTAAAATACAGGAATTATATAAGACCTCAGTGGTCCTCTTGGATTAGATGTGGTAGAGAAAATGGAACAGTTTCATAGATTCTGGAATTGAAATAGAAGAAGAAACTATTCTGGTTTTATAACCAGTTCGTTTGAAGATCAATAAGGCATTATAGAACATCGAGAATTTTTCAATGGGGTGGTACAAAGGGAAAAGTGGAGGGCAAAAGAAATGCTTTATGCTATTGGCAATAGATGCTAAATCCCAATTAAAGTGATAGATTTTTAATCAAATGTCACTGCAGAAACACTTCCAAATCTTATAAGAAGAAGCCTATAAATTATGGTTTTGGAGCTGGGAGCACAATTTCTCTTCAGACCTAGACTCTAGAACCTCTAAGCCCCTACCTTAATTCAAACCATTGAATACCTATGAAAAAGGTAGACCTACAGTTATCTACTCAATTTATGAGTCATTTTTTGCAAACAGTTGCCATTCCACTTCTAGAATGTTCTCTGGGATGCTATACTATAAAGACCCTGAGTACACCGGATGGCTAAGAAGAGAGAAAAACATACTTCTGCAAATAAGCAGGCTTTGATATTTTAACTTAAAACTTGGACCCATTTGATTAGGAGGTGAGTAAAATTCAACACTTTCATGTAGTGGGAAAACAAAACAAAACAAAAAAAGAAGAACAATTTCAAGGGGAATGTTTAACCTACCAAAAGAAACCAATGTTTTCCAAATATGGTCTATACGTGTGGTACTTATCGATAAAAGACCCCTGGACTTTACCCAAAACTACTAAATATCATGGAGTAGAGCACCTAAGTCTACATTTTACCTGGTTTTCCAGGAGGTTTTCAGGCAAACTCTAGTTTGAAATCTCCTGATTATGAAATTATTAAGAGTGAGATATTTCAGTAGTTTGTTTGAGATCTACTGAACAACTCTTCATTTTCTTATGTGAAGTACTAAAACTGCTGCCTCTCTAAGATTATTTTGAGATTGGCCTTAGTTTAACCAGACATAGGCCAATATGAATTAGCAATAGGTGACAGTTTTAAAAACTCAGTGAATTCCTTAAAGCCAAACACTCATTGTAAGAATCCACAATCCTTTGCCTGGTAGACTGTAGCTACTTGCCTAGAGTCGTGTGTTTTTCTCTGGGCGTCTTCCTAAATTCAAGGACCTTCTATGATGAGGAATTAAATGTCTCCAGTGTACAAAAAAGAAATTAATTGGCACCCACCAAATGAACAACTATTTCATTCCCTGCTTGAATGTATATTTCGCTTTTGTCACAGCCCGAAAAACACGGAGAAAATCTCTGTAAAAATTAGTTATGCTCTATAGTTTCTGGCAGAGACTCACCCCTTGGGCTGTTATTTGCAATATTTACGTTTTTTTTTTCTTTTACTGAATTATCAAGTGAAAATCCAATTGTTCCTAATGGTGTTCACTCCGTGTGTTTCCCATTCTCGTATATGAGAAAGGGTTTATTATCCATTTATAGTAATTAAGACAGTGATGCTATATAGATCCATAAAAATCCTTCATTAAGCCAGTAAAGAGCTTTTCATCAAAATCACGGTAGCTAAATATTTATTTAAAAATAAAAAGCACATTAAAATAAAGCCCCTCCCCACACATACCAAAAACAAAAACAAATGCCATGAGACTATTTTCAAAGTTACGGTGGGTACGCTGAGCTGTTTCAAAGCACATAACTGTATTTTCTTACAAAGCAGGAAACCACCCTAACTGGCAATCTATCATAGCTGGCTATAAAGAAATGAAGTAATTAACCATAAGGAAATAATTCAGCAAGATGCTAACAGTTTAATAACATTTAAGTATTTGCATTTAAGCATTATTGTTTTTAAATGGTTTCATAATTGTTTTAGATTTGCAAAAGGTTCTCACACGTGAACAAAATAAAGAGCAACACAAGATTTTGTGATTGATAACGGTCGGTTGGATGTGATATTAGATGCAGGAATAAGCTTTGCATTGTCCTCACGGAATTTATAATACACCCTTTGGCAAAGCAGGTCTGTACAGTGCAAGCTCTACAGCCTTCAGAAGCTCACACACTCCCCAGCCAGGGGGAAAAAGGAGGAAACTAAACACATCTCTTTCATGAAGGAGAAATCCTCATGTAGCTATCTTCTTTCCTACTCCAAGGGTAGTTCATCTCAAGAGCCACATTGAGACAGGAAAACAAGTTGGTTAGAATACGTGAGAACTTCCTACTGTGTACCAATTGGGGACAAAGATTTTATTAGAAAGGTTTTTCTTTATCTTTGAGGCATTAAGGGAAAACCAGCCAAGAAGAAAGCTCTATTGGTCCATTATCAAAAGCACTGTGTGTCCACGGTGGAGGTTTTCTGTATTTCCATCACCGACCATCATGGGGAGCTAGGTGCTGTTTCATTTTCCACCAGATACTTTTATAGGACAGTATTTCTCTCCCAGGACTCAAAGGGTCTATCTTCAGCGTTCCATGAGTTCTCTACAAACATTTCATTTTAGCATCCTGCCTTAATTTCTATGAATTCTTTAAAAAATATATATCTGAAGGATTCAGTATTTCCATAGGGCCCTCCTTTGCGATTGCATTTGTGAACATATCAGTGCCAATTAACATAGCTTCGATTGATGCGGGTTGATGAGAAAAATAACAACCGTAGACTTTAGATGAAAATGATATGAGTGCCAAGTAAAAGCCAACGAAGCCCTGCTGTGTGCTCTAAGAACAATGTCTTCCAGTTGCTAGTACGTACAGAGACATACTAAGAAGAAATGAGTCATTCTCCAGCTTATGGAGGCCAGATACTACAAACTGAAGAACAACCAGCGCCAAAGCCATCAGGACCACACTCGTATTGTGAGCGGCGATTTCATTTCAGTAAAATAACTGCGCGCTTAACTTTCAATTAACGTTGTAAGTGTGAATTTCAGTTTTGTTTATATGCAGTTTGTAAATACATGTTGATTTTCTGGTTGTATAGCAAACGTGAGAGTTAACATCTAAAGCAGAGTTTTTTGACCTCAGCATCACTCACGTTTTGGGCTGAATGTCTGTTGGAAGGGACTGTCCTGTGCACTGGGGGACATTTGGCAGCAGCCCTGGCCTCTAGTCACTAGATGCTGGGAGCACACGTCCCAAACCCAACCGCAGTTGTGACAATCAACCGTGTCTCTAGACATCGCCAAATGTCCCCTGGAGGATGGAATCGTTTTTAGTTTAAAACCACTGACCTAGAGTACGGGTCAGGGCCCGGGCGGGACAAATGACATACTCAGATTGGGTAATGTAACGAGAATTTAAAATAGAGACTATTTACAAAAGTGAGGGGAGGTGTAGAGAAAGACTATTACCCAAAGGCTTAAAGGGGCAAAATGAGGGTGGGGCATCTTGGGGTCAGAGGAGAGACAGGGAGGGAAGGAGAGGGGGCAGGAGGCATAGACGGAAGGAGATTAAAAGGGCATCCTACAGAAGATGAGACCTACGGGTAAGAGGTATAGTCAGAAATTAACAACCCAACTTCACTTCCAGGGCTCCTCATGGGCTGAACCCAACCAGGTACCAAAACGACAGGGAAACGCACTGACGTGGTTCAGATCAGTCGGCCAGCTAGGACACCGAGCAGAGCGGAGGGAAGGAATGGAGTGCTGATCAGAAGGGCAGACAGAAGAAATCCACCACACCACGTTCTCTGATTCTGAGAATTCGAGAAACAATAAAAATTGCAAATCAACCCTAAAAAGTCCACAAATCAGCATGTACATATGTATGTATGTGTGTGTGTGTGTATTTTTGTTTGTTTGTTTTTTAGAGACAAAGTCTCATTCAGTCACCCAGGATGGAGTGCAGTGGTACAATCATAGCTCACTGCAACCTCCAACTCCCAGGCTCATGTGATCCTCCCAGCTTAGCCTTCCAAGTATAAGTCAGCTTTTAAATAAAGCTTCTCTGCATACCATTTAAGTTTGTAAAATCGTGTTCTAGAATCTTCCCAGTGTTCATGCCAGACCTTCCCACTGTCTGCCCTAGACACTTATTGCTGGGCTCATTAACTCAACAAACATTAATATTGACTTAGCACATACTGTGGGTCAGAGCGCTGTACCAGTGCCAAGTGGCTGAAGAAAGGGCAGTTCATAAGAAAGATTAGACACGAGGCTCATCTCTCTGCAGGGAGACAGCTAATGCATGATGGGTAAAATAGAGACAGTCTTAGATACCTTGGTTGGGGGCCAGAGGCTCACGCCTGTAATCCTAGCACTCTGGGAGGCCAAGAAGGGAGGATCACTTGAGCTCAGGAGTTCGAGACCAGCCTGAGCAAAAGCAAGACCCCATCTCTACTAAAAACAGAAAAAAAAAACTAGACAGGCATCATGGAGCACACCTGTAGTCCCAGCTACTCTACTCAAGAGGCTGAGGCAGGAGGATCACTTGAGCCCAGGAGTGGGAGGTTGCAATGAGCTATGATGGTGCCACCGCACTTTACCCAGGGTGACAGAGCGAGACTATGTCTCAAAAAAAGAAAAAAAAAATCTTTCCATCATTTTAAAGTGCTTAAAAAATCAAATCAAATAAATACATAAATGAAGGGAAAAATTTTTTAAAAATCTTGGTTGGGTACCCCTTTCTCTGTCCTCCTATTTCTTTTTTTTTTTTTTTTTTTTTTTTTTTTTTTTTTGAGACAGAGTCTCACTTTGTTGCCCAGGCTAGAGTGAGTGCCGTGGCGTCAGCTTAGCTCACAGCAACCTCAACCTCCTGGGCTCAAGCAATCCTCCTGCCTCAGCCTCCCAAGTAGCTGGGACTACAGGCATTCGCCACCATGCCCGGCTAATTTTTTTTCTAGATATGTTAGTTGGCCAATTAATTTCTTTCTATTTATAGTAAAGATGGGGTCTTGCTCTTGCTCAGGCTGGTTTCGAACTCCTGACCTAGAGCAATCCGCCCACCTCGGCCTCCCAGAGAACTAGGATTACAGGCGTGAGCCACCTCGCCCGGCCTGTCCTCCCATTTCCATAAGAAGGCTTCTTCGCCATTCCCTGGAAGGGACAGTACAGGGACCTCTGCCCTGGAAGAAAGAGCAGTGAACGTGATTGGTGAGACAGGGCCAGCCAACATTCCTTGAGCCACCCTTGCCCTGGGCAGGGCCACTCCATGAACCATGACAGCAGAAGCCACCTGCTCTTGCCAAGCATGACGGCTTCTCGTGCCACTCGCCCCTTCCAGGAAGCAGATGAGGCAGGACCTGCTGTCATCCAGCCTGGCTGGGTTTCCAATTTCTCAGTTCCAGTTTCACCTGCAACTAAACATGCAAATCAAAGTCATGTGAATGCCAAGGTCTTTGTTCAGCGAGGGAGAGAAAAGCTCCTGTTAGAAACCGACCCAAGCCCACCGGGCCGTTCAACATTCTCAGATTGGGAACGAGGAGGCGATATTGGTCGCAGCCAACAACCGGAGGTAGGTGGGAGCTAAGTGGCTCCTCCCCGACGGCTCACTGCTGTGTCGCACACTCACTCTAACAAAAACACATAGAGCCACGGGAGATTATTTTGGGGCTTTATGATTCGATGTCTGTCCCACTGGTTTTAGACTTGCGTGAGTCCTGTTGCCCCTTTTCTTTTGGCTGATTTCTCCCTTTTGCAATGAGAGTGTTTATCCAACGCCTGTACCACTATTGTATCTTAGAAGTAAATCACTTGATTTCCATTTTACAGGTTCACAGCTTTAAGGAACTTGCCTAGAGTCTCAGATGAGACTTCGGACTTTTGAGTTAATGCTGGAAAAGATTAAGACTTTTGGGGGACTGTTGAGAAGAGAGGATTGTATTTTGCAATGTGAAAGGGACATGAGATTTGGGGGCCTGGGGGTGGAATGCTATGGTTTGGATATGGTTTGTTTGGCCCAACCAAGTCTCATGTTGAAATTTGATCCCAATCACAGCAGTAACAGCAAAAATAAATAAATGGGACCTGATCAAATTAAAAAGCTTCTGCACAGCCAAAGAAACTGTCAAGAGAGCAAACAGACAACCCAAAGAATGGGAGAAATTTTCGCAAGCTACACATCCGATAAAGGGCTGATAACTAGAATCTATTTAGAACTCAGGAAAATCAGCAAGGAAAAATCAAACGACCCTATCAAAAAGTGGGCAAAGGACATGAACAGAAATTTTTCAAAAGAATACAGAATAATGGCCAACAAACATATGAAAAAATGCTCAACATCTCTAATCATGAGGGAAATGCAAATCAAAACCACAATGAGATGTTACTTATTTCCAGTGAGAATGGCCTTTATCAAAAAGTCCCCAAACAATAAATGCTGGCGTGGATGCGGAGAGAGAGGAACACTCCTACACTGCTGGTGGGACTGCAAACTAGTGTAACCTCTGTGGAAAGCAATATGGAGATACCTTAAAGCGATACAAGTAGATCTACCATTTGATCCAGCAATTCCACTACTGGGCATCTACCCAAAAGATCAAATGACACTCTACAAAAAAGACACCTGCACTTGATTGTTTATAGCAGCACAATTCACAATTGCAAAGTTGTGGAATCAACCCAAGTGCCCATCAATTCATGAGTGGATTAATAAAATGTGGTCTATGTATACCATGGAGTACTACTCAGCTTTAAGAAACAATGGTGATAGAGCACCTCTTGTATTTTCACAGATAGAGCTGGAACCCATTCTACTAAGAGAGGTATCTCAAGAATGGAAAAACAAGCACCACATGTACCACGCAAATTGGTATTAACGGATCAACACCTAAGTGGACATCTAGGAATAACATTTATCGGGTGTCAGACAGGTGGGAGGGGGAGGAGGGGATGGGTGTATACATACATAAGGAGTGAGATGTGCAACGTCTGGGGGATGGACACGCTTGAAGCTCTGACTTGAGGGAGGGGGCATGGGCAATATACATAGCCATACTACTTGTACCCCCATAATATGCTGAAATTTAAAAAAAGAAATCTGATAAGGTTGGAGGTGGGGACTGGTGGGAAGGGTTGAGATCATGGGAGAGGATCCCTCATTGACGGTTTGGTGCCATTCTCTTGGGAGTGAGTTAGTTTCCATGAGAGCTGGTTGTTAAAAAGAGCCTGGCACCTTTTCCCTCTCCCTTGCTTCCTCTGTCGCCATGCGATCTGCACACACCCGCTCCCCTTAGCCTTCCGCCATGAGTAGAAGCAACTCGAGTCCCTCTTCAGGAGCAGATGTTGGCGCCATGTTTCTTGTACTCCCTGTAGAACTACGAGCCCAATAAACCTCTTTTCTTTACACATTATCCAGCCTCAGGTATTCCTTTCTAGCAACACAAGTGGACTAAGACAAATGCTCTCTTGAAAGTCTGGCTACCCCAAAATCGCCATGACGTCAGGAAGCTCAGACTGGCCACGTAAGGAGGTCACATGGGGAAAGAGATCCCCAACTGGTCCCCAGGTGTCCCAGCCATTCCCAGCTCAGGTGCTGGGCACATAAGGAAGGAAATCATCTTGGATGTCCAACCAAATGAGACGTCACATGCCTCCAGCCCTAGCTGCCACCAGTCTGCAACCAACAAAAGGCCCTAAATAAGGACTGACTGACCGGCTGAGCCAATCCACTCTAGACCCATGAGAGAGATTTATATGTTGCTCGCTAACCCACCCAATTTTGGAAGTGGTTTGCACTGCAGCAATAGGTAAACAGTCTAAGAATTCTTGAAATGTTATCCTATACTCCTACAGAGCATATTAAATTTAATTTCACTCATATACACATAGTCTGTACCAAGATATTTTAAGAAAATTACAGTCAATACATCCATCCCCCCACATAGTCTGAATTTGAGCTCGTTTGCCTCCCATATCTGTTCTCTACAGGTTAAGGGTGTGGGAGGGAGGGAGGGGGGATTAGCTAGAACCCCAAACCACCACCAACGGCCCACACAACTTCTCCAGCAGAGCACTGAAGTGTCTGCCAGGCCCTGCCAATAAAATGCAGGTGTGTTTATGGCACGTGGAATAAAACACAGGTTTCTTGCCTGTGGGGCAGAAAGGGAAGAATGTCCCTTTATGTTCAACCCTGTTAGAGGGACACTCAAGAGTTTGGAGACAAACGCTCTTCCCTTTCTACTTGTTCCTCTGCACTTAAAGACCCAGAGGAGCCAGTGGGAGCCAGGCACAGCGAGAAATCGGGGTGTCAGGCGTCATGCCATTATCTGACCTCTCAACTTTCTCTAATGGGTTGGGCTCCCCAAACCTGGCTCTTCATTCTATCAGGATGGCTCATCCCCCGGGAGAGGCCTCGGCCCTCCTGCAAATTGGCTTTCCTGGGAACCTGCTCCATCAGCACAGACTTTGCCAGACTTTCTGAATGCCTCTCGGACTCAATCTAGAACAGGGGTCCTCAAACTTTTTAAACATGGGGGCCAGTTCTCTGTCCCTCAGACCGTTGGAGAGTGCGCACTGTGGGCCCGGGACGAGTCGGCTGCTAAGCAGGACAGGCAGCGGCAGCCAAAACACCCGGCCGGCCAGATAAATGTCCTTGGCGGGTGGCACATGGCACACAGGCTGTAGTTTGAGGATGCCTGATCTAGAAGCTCTGCTCCCCATAAGTGAAATGGTGGAGAATACTGATAATCTAACAGATTAGTCAGGGTAACAGAGTGACCCTGCAGTCGGAATTTAAATTTGTTTTCAGCACAAAGCTGACAGCTGCTTCTCTGTAGAGCAAGGTTAGCAAACTGAAATGGCTCTAGGCAGGGGAGACATGCAAAATATTTAACAATCTGAACCACCTGGGCACCAGTGGGCTCAGTGCAGGCCCCATCAGCCACAGATACCAGCTGTGCCCACAGGGACCAGGCAGGTGAGGGGAAGGGGCTATGGAAGAGAACAGCTCATGCTTCCTGTAAAGGAGAAGCTTCTATCCAGCTCCAGGCAATAGCAGACATGGGAACAAAAGCCTACTGTTATCAGAAATACAGAATTTTTTTTCCCAGAGAAGCTGCAAAAGGATTTATGAAATTTCCTGGTTTAAATGTTGGCAACTAGTTTGAATGTTTACAAAAATATCTTTGCAAGCTATTATGTTCTGAATGCTTGCGTCCCCTACCCACTCAAAATTCATATGTTGAAATTCTCACTCCCAAGATGATGACATTAAGAGGCGGAACTTTCTGCGGGGTGATTAGGTCATGAGGGTGGAGCCCTCATGCATGGGATTAGTGCCCTTATGGAAGAAGCCAGGGGCTGGGAAGCTCCTTTTCTCCTTCCACCATGTGAGAAACTGGGAGATAAGCATTTGCAACCCAGAAGAGGGCCCTCATCTAGAGCCTGACCATCTTGATCAGATATGCTCAAACTACGGCCCGAGGGCCACATGCAGCCCACCAAGAACATTTATCCGGCCCTCCGGGTGTTTTTGCCACCGCTGCCTGTCCTGCTTAGCAGCTGACTTGTCCCGGGGCCACAGTGCACACTCTCCAACAGTCTGAGGGACAGGGCCAGGGACAGCTGGCCCCTGTTTAAAAAATTTGAGGACCCCTGATCTTGATCTTGAACTTCTCAGCCTCCAGAACTGTGAGGAATAAATATGTGTTGTGTAGACACCACCCAGTGTATGGTATTTTATTATAGCAGCCAGAATGGACTAAGATACAGGCCAAACCAAATAAAGACAAAAATATATATGACCTTCATGCTATAAGTTTTACTGCTGTTCCAAAGGCAGACCCAGAAAGTCCCTTGGAACATATTGTCTTTGTTCTATGTAGGGTCATGGCAGAAGCCTCTTCATTTTGCAGACACAGTTGCTAGGCGTTCACACTTTGAGAGGTGGAATCTATTGATTCTCTAAGTTAGCAGAGCTGTCCCTCTGCCTTGCTATTAATATATAGACCTCTGGGATGAGAAAAGTAAAATTAGCATTAAGCTCTAGGAACTTCCTGGGTGAAAATATTAGGGATCCTAGTTCTCCCCTAAAACAAAAGTTGGAGCAACTCATCAGGGTGGACTGGTATGGGTGAGGTTAGTTCTGCCACCAAAGTCCCCCAGAGGTGGGAGGCATTCCACACTCTACCAAGAGCTGGCTACTCTCCCATAGTGCTGTGCTTTGGGGATGGGTCACCAGTCATGTGTGGGAGTTCCAGGAATAGGAACAGCCTGAGCATCACTGCACTAGGGCACAAGCAGTGACCATGGAAGTGCACAGCCTTCACCTTCATCTATGATGCCTAGGCCACCAAAAGCAACAGCCCCATGCACTCATCAGAGTCCCCTTCTCTCCCAGCCTGGTGTTTAGAGGTGATCCTTCATACTGAGTAAACCCAGGGTTCAGGGCTGTCTTTGTATACCAGTGACATATGTAGTCACAGACGGCCCACGGGCTTGGCTTAAAGCTCATCTTGAAATTCTTAATGTTTGAACAAGGGTCCCTGCATTTTTATTTTGCACTAAGCCCCACAGATTACGTAGCTAGTCCTCCTTCGACAATTGCAGGGGGAAAACACTAGCAAGAAGCCTTCAGAAATAAGTACAGCTGATTCTCACTATTTCATGATAGTTATGTTCTATAAAGTTATTGCTAACACTGAATTAGTGGATACTGAACCATTGAACCTAAGGAAACACAGGGTTAGTTTCCCACAGGCTTCCAGTCATAACATTTTCATCCACAAATCAATACATAACTTTGTTTTATGTGATTTCTGTTCAAAGACAACTTATTTAACATACACTGTTGATTTATCAACATTGAACTCACAACCAAGAGCACTAAAACTCATGCCTGAATGAAGCTTACCTAACATGTATTTTCTCATAAGACACATCACAGCCTTCTTGCATGAGGTACATTGAATGACATCTCAGCACTAAGCTTGGGCCACTTTAAACAGTAAGGTCACCAACAAACACAACAAAAATGTAAAAAAACACAGCTCTAAATAGACCACAAAGGCGACACATGTTTACAGTATGAGAGTTTAAACAAGAAGACAGAGTGTCACTTTGTCCCATCTTAGCTGGGAACATGCACATTGGGTGACTTGAATTTCTCACTACTCTGCATGCATCCACAAAATGATTGTGAAAGCATCTTGAGTATTGATTTGGGGATTATGAAAAAATTTTAGCAAACCCACAATTCACAAATAATGAGGATTGATTACACCAACTTTCTTTTGGTATGCTATATGGGAGCTCAGATATCTGGTGGGAAAAATAAAATACATGATCATTTTGGACCCCAAACTGGTAACATAGATCAAAGCATTTACAATACTAATAATGATAATAATATTGATACCAAATACTTACATAGCACTTATAATCTAGCTGGTATTATAAGCATTTTACATAACATAACTCATGGGACCATGACAACAGCTCAAAGAGATGGTGGTACAAGGTCTGGAATTTACTTTCAAATGCTTTTGCATAGATGTGATGATAAGCATGCATGAGCTAGTCCAAGTTTTAACTCTAAGGCCAATTGGTTGCTCTCATAAAACTACACAACCAAGAGAGTAGTTGGCTTTTATAATTTTGAGGGACGTTCCTTCTGTATCTAGTTTGTTGAGGTTTTTTTTTTAATCAAGAAAAGTTGTTGGATTTTATCAAATACTTTTTCTGCATCTATTGAGATGATCACGTGGTCTTTGTTTTTGCTTCTGTTTATGTGGTGAATCATGTTTATTAATTTGCATATGTTAAACCATCCTTTCATCTCTGGGATGAAACCCACTTAATCATGGAGTATTATCTTTTTGACGTGCTATTGAATTCAGTTTGCTAGTATTTTGTTGAGGATTTTTGCATCTAAGTTCATAAAAGATATCGGTCTATAATTTTCTGTTTTTGTTGTGTCCTTTCCTGGCTTTGGTACCAAGGTGATGTTGGTTTTACAGAATGAGTTAGGGAGAATTTCCTCATTCTTGAAGTTATGGAATAAATTCTTCAGGATACTAGTTCTTTGTAGTCCTTGAAGAATTTGGCTATAAATCAGTCTGGTCCAAGGCATAGAAGGAACATACCTCAAAATTATAAAAGCCATGTATGACAAATCCACAGCCAACATCATACTGAATGGTGAAAAGTTGAAAGCATTCTCCCTAAGAGCCACACAAGGGTGCCCATTGTCACCACTTCTACTCAACATAATACTAGAAGTCCCAGCCAGAATAATCAGGCAAGAGAAAGAAATAAAGGGTATCCAAATCAGGAAAAAGGAGGTCTAACTATCCCTGTTCATTGATGATATGATCTTGTATCTAGAAAGCCTTAAAGACTCCACCAAAAGACTCCTGGAATTGATAAATTCAGCAAAGTCTCAGGTTACAAAATCAATTTACACAAATCAGTAACATTTCTATGTTCTCATAACAGTCAAGCTGAGAGTCACATCAAGGGCTCAATATAATTTACAAAAGCTACAAAAAATAAAATAAAATAAAATACCTAGGAACATACTTAACAAGGAAGTGAAAGATCTCTACAAGGAGAACTATAAAACCCTGATGAAAGAAATCATGGGTGATGCAAACAAATAGTAAAACATCCCTTGCTCATAGATCGGTAGAAACAACATTGTTAAAATGTTCATACTGTTCAAAGTGATTTACAGATTCAATGCTGTATTTGAATTTACAGAATCCCAGCAAAATCTGGGAATCTGAATTTACAGATTCCCAGCAAAATACCAACACTATATTTCACAGATATGGAAAAATAATGCGAGGCTTAGTGTGGAGGCAAAAAAGAGCCCAAATAGCCAAAGAAATCTTAAACAAAAAGAATAAATCTGGAGGAATCACATTATTTGACAAATTATACAAGGCTATAGTAACCCACACAGCATGGTACTGGAGTAAAAGTAGAGACAAAGACGAATAGAGCACCCAAAAATAAAATCATCTACCTATAACCAACTGATCTTCAACAAAGCAGACAACAACATCACTGGGGAAAGGAAGCCCTATTCAATAAATTGTGCTGGGAAAACTAGATAGCCACATGTAGAAAAATGAAACAGGACCCCCATTTCTCATCACATACAAAAATTAATTCACGATGGATAAATGACTTAAATATAAGGCATGAAATTATAAAAATTCTAGGATAAAATGTAGGGAAAAAACTCCTAGACATGAGCCTAGCCAGCGAATTTATGACTTAGATCCCAAAGACAAATACAGCAATAACAAAAATAAATAAATGGAACTTAATTAAGTTAAAAAGCTTCTGCACAGCAAAGGAAATAATCAACAGAGTTAATAGACAACCTACAGAATAGGAGAAAATATTCCCAAACCATACACCCGATAAAGGGCTAATATCCAGCATCTACAAAGAACTCAAATCAAAGATAAAAACAAACCACCCCATTAAAAAGTGGATAAAAGACATGAACAGAAGTTTTTCAGAAGAAGATAGACAAATGGCCAACAAACATATGAAAAAATGCTCAATGTCACTAATCATCAGGGAAATACAAGTTAAAACTACAAGGAGATAACCCTGTCAGAGTGGCCATTATTAAAAAGTCAAAAAAAACAGGTGCCAGCATGGATGCAGAGAGAAAGGGATGCTTATACACTGTTGGTGGGACTGCAAATTAGTACCACTTCTACGGAAAACAGTATGCAGATGCCTCAAAGAAATAAATGTAGACTTACCATTTGATCCAGCAATCCCATTACTAGGTATCTACCCAAAGAAAAAGAAGCCATTTTATCAAAAAGACACTTGCACTCAATTGTTTATTATCAGCACAATTCATAATTGCTAAAATGGGAAACTAATTTAAGTGCCCATCAGTTCATAAGTAGAAAAAGAAAATGGGGCATATATGTGCCATGGAGTACTACTTAGCCATAAAAAGGAATGAAATAATATCTTTTGCAGCAACTTGGTTGGAACCGAAAACCACTATCCTAAGTGAAGCATGTCAGGAATGGAAAAACAAGCACTACATGTACTCTTTAACAATTGGGAGCTAAGGCCAGACGTGCTGGCTCACGCCTGTAATCCTAGCACTCTGGGAGGCCGAGGCGGGAGGATCGCTCAAGATCAGGAGTTCGAAACCAGCCTGAGCAAGAACAAGACCCCGTCTCTACTAAAAATAGAAAGAAATTAATTGGCCAACTAATATATAGAGAAAAAATTAGCCAGGCATGGTGGCACATGCCTGTAGTCCCAGCTACTCGGGAGGCTGAGGCAGGAGGATCGCTGGAGCCCAGGAGTTTGAGGTTGCTGTGAGCTAGGCTGATGCCACGGCACTCTAGCCCGGGCAACAGAGTGAGACTTTATCTAAAAATAATAATAATAATAATAATTGGAAGCTAAGCAGTGGGCACACGCAGGAACAAAGAGATGTAAAGCACATTGGAAACCAAGAGTGGGGAGGAATGGAAGAGGCAGGGATAAAAACTTACCCATCAGGTACAATGAGCAATATCCTGGTGATGGGCACACAAAACGCCCTAATTTAAGCATTCTACAAGGTATACATGTAACAAAAACATTTGTACCCATCTAATATTTTGAATTATAAAAAAAGAGTGGCTAATGTCCTAGCAGAAGTGCCACCGTCCAGAGGCAGCGGTGACAAAGTTTCCATTATCTGCATTTCCACCAACACTCAAGGCCGGGCTAACTAGCATAATAAATGTCAGAAAATTGGTGAAATTAATGGCTCGTTAAACGGCATGATGAACGGTCAAGAAGGACTCTTGGCAGGCAGCATTAAAGTATACTGACTAAAATATTTTCAGGATACCCGCTTCCCCTCAACAAGGCATAAGCAGCTAGCAAGGCCTGTGATCTGTACCCAAAAATCAATCCCTAAATGGTCCTCTCTCAACATCCACTGTCGGAGGAGGGTTTCTGTTTGCCTGGTGCCAACTGCAGGAATGCCTCAAGTCTGCTTTGCAGGAAAGGTGCTAGCCAGAACAGCTAAAAATGACAGGGTGCTGAGAGCGTCTTGCACTTACAGAAAAGGGCGTGCAGTATTTTCTGTTTGCATGTGACTGACTGCTCGCTTAATGGATCTCTGTACGTGGCGTAGAATCTGATCTGAGGCCATCTTGTTATCCAGGACACCCAGGAAAAGACATTATGGGAAAGCCGCTAACCCTAGCCCCCCCTCCAACTTCTTCAGTGGGTTTTGTCATCCACAGATAAGGACACTGTGTCCCCAAGTCATACAGCTACGAATACTAAGGGACAGAACCAAGTCGTGGCACCCAGACTGGCCAGCTGTTGTGGCCAATATGCTACATTGTCTCTCCAGGTAAAAAAGTAACATCCAACCTAAATCCACTGATGCTTAATTTAGCATAAACATACAAAATACAGAGCCTCAGAAGTACACACATTTGCAAGAAAAGGGAAAAAGAAGTCTGATACACGCAAAAAAAAGACAGACAATGCACAAGCCTAAATTATCAGGAACTTTAAAAACACACAAAGTCCAGACTCACATACAAACCCTAGTCCTAACATGATTGTTTAAAGTGGTAGATCGATTTTCTACCTAATTGTCATAGCATTTAAATATGCACATCATTTGGAAAATGTGACTGTAAAATTATTAAAATATGAAGAGGTGGCCTCTTTGGAATTGGTAAATTATGATATTTTTGTCACTGTCTTTTCAGCCACAGTGGCACGTATCTCTGAGCAAGGGTAAGCCCTGCTGGCTCGTGGCTGTCCCCGTAAAACTGTGAGCTCTTTGCCACGCTGAAATGAAATACACAGTTAGCATCCATCTGCGTGTGTGCTTTTAAAACTTAATATAATCGCATAACTGTAACATACAGAATAAACAGGGATGGGACTTGGAAGTAAAATATTATTTGAATATGCAAATACGGGGACAGGACAACACGGAAAGAGGTGACAGAGCAGTCACATGCTTGCACCCACGTGTACAGTCACAGTAAGTGCCGTTGTTAAAGACCAGACCGGGGCAGGTGTGTAGTAGTGACAACACAAACACAAGTGGCTTCCAGGAGTCAGAGAATCTTCTAAACATGCTAACTGTTGGTAGTTGCATTATTGGAAAACTCGGCATATACGCAAACTATAAAAACAAAAGGAAAAGAAAAAAGGAGAAAAGGTTTTATTATATAAAAAGGAGTTAATGTCTAGATAATTACACAGGTTTGCCTCCCATACTTATACTCAGCAGTGTATTTAAGAGCTGTGCAGGGTTTGGAGCAATTCTTTATAGAACAATCCTGCACGTTTGCAGAGCATGTCAAATCCCTGGTCTTCACTGATGACATACCCTTAGGGCCCCCAGTCATTGTGAGGACCCTGCCAATTCCCAAAACACAGCCCCCTGGGCAGCACTGCCCGAGGAGGACCCCTGCTGTAAGGATTTTTCTGGAGCCTCTCATGTCCCTAGGTCTAGTGGCCCCAGGAAGTGGTTGATGCTAAGCAGGGAACAAAGCCTGCCTTTGGCCTCGGGAAAGAAGAAATTTTTTCAGCTCTCCCAAACCTGGACTCTGATGTGGGGTGGGCAGGAGCTCATTGATCTGGAAGCAGACTGGGAATAAACGCTGCTATTAACCTCTGAACGTAGTTCCAACAGTGTAGGCCGTGGCAGAACCGCGGTCCCAGAACACTGCAAGCCAAAGTGACAGCCAGGATCTAAATAGCTCCGAGCTCACAGGGCTGCACCTGAGCTCTCCAGCATTAACGAGAAGTCAAAAGCATCAAGACTGGGCCGGGCGCGGTGGCTCACGCCTGTCATCCTAGCACTCTGGGAGGCCGAGGCGGGAGGATCGCTCGAGGTCAGGAGTTTGAAACCAGCCTGAGCAAGAGCGAGACCCCTGTCTCTACTAAAAATAGAAATAAATTAATTGGCCAACTAAAAATACATAGAAAAAATGAGCCGGGCATGGTGGCGCATGCCTGTGGCCCCAGCTTCTTGGGAGGCTGAGGCAGGAGTGTGAGGTTGCTGTGAGCTAGGTGGATGGCAGGGCACTCTAGCCTGGGAAACGGAGTGAGACCCTGTCTCAAAAAAAAAGAAAAGCATCAAGACTGACCACTGGGACAGGAGGAGGACAGAGTGGCTTAAACAGCTAAGCGGTAAGTCCCAGTTTGAACCCAGGATGTCTCAAAGGCCTGGCTGTTAACCACTCCACCCCATCAAGGTTCCAAGAGAATAAGAAGTGATCAGAGACAGAGAGTCCCCACAGGGCTACTACAAGCAGCCGCTCATGGGTGACAAGGGGAGAGACAGGAACTGAACGTGACCCTCGGAGACAAACGACCAAGCCTACGATGTATCGCAGAAGGAGGACTGTCACAGCCCACACCCCAGTCAAGGAGCCATTGCTTTGGGGACAGATCGGTGACCACCGACAGCGACAGAGAGACTGGGAAAAACCACCAGCTCTGCGGGGAAGAAAACTTCATTTTCATCCGAATCCAGGAGTAAACCGGGCCATTAAAATGAGACTGGGAAGAAGGAGAGAAGAAAAGAAAGAGAAAAGCCATCTGAAAGTCACCGAGCAGAGAATGGCATCAAAGTGGCCCCGGAGAAGGGGCACGGACGCTGTGAGCACAGTTAGCAGACAGAGAAAAGAAGCATGCAAGAAAGAGAAGGCGACAGGAGAGGCGTGAAAAGCAAAGCTAGGGAGGTGACTACGTGGTGGCAGAGTCCAGCATCACTAAGTTGCAAAAAAAAAAAAAAGCCACAAGCTTGTAGCAAAAGGGGCAGCTGACAGTGTCAGAATATTCGAGGGACAGAGAAGCTGTGAAGTCACCCCTTGCAGAACGTGGGGTCAGTAGTTCCGAGCACGCAGGCTCCAGCGGCAATAGAATGCGAGATGAGGCACAGGGGCGAGGACAGGGATCAAAAGGGACCTCGCTGCAAAGAAACAAACGCAGAGCACAGAAGCCTCCTGGAGAGGCTTAGCTAGAAAAGATGCAAGAAAAGGAAGGTGCTTGCTAAAAGAAGACAGTCGGGTAAAGTGAAAGTTTCTTCCCAAATAAGGAAAACTAGCAAACACAGAGAAATAGAGAAGCAGAGAAGTCTGCAAAGGAGAGGAACTTTGGAGGCTGAGCAGGGGCGTGGCTGGGCTCCCTGTGAGCTTCTCTAGAGAGGGAAAAGGAATTGGCTTTGTGTTTTGATTTTATTTTTATTTATTTTTTTTCTAGAGCCGGGATCTCTCTCTGTCACCCAGGCTGGAGTGCAGTGGTGCGATCGCAGCTCACTGCAAACTTGAACTCCTGGCCTCCAGCGATCCTCCCTCCTCGGCCTCCCAATACCTGGAGTTACAGGTGGGAGCCACCACGCCCAGCCTGGGGTTGCCTTTTTCAAAGGTCGAACAATCTCTTCCTCCCAACTTCCCACAGAATATGTAGGTTCTAAAAGGCCAAGATGTGGCTGTCATTATCACCTTTCCTTACCCAATGTGGGTGTCCTCACCTCAATTTGTGTGCGGCCCCACCTCCCACCCCCAATCTCCATGGAACCTCATTTCCACTCTGACAAACTGAGAGAAGCAATCAAGAACCAAGAGGAATTTCTGCTGTGTCCCAGCCAGTCTCCCATGGCAGGAAGGCCATGGCCAGGAGAGCTTTTAGCAAAGGGGAAATGTCATTCTCCCTAACAAAACTAGACATTCCTAAAATTTCTGGAATTGGAAAAGTGAACATGTTTAAAGCAATCCACTTGGCCTGGCATGGTGGCTTACGCCTATAATCCTAGCACTCTGGGAGGCCGAGGAGGGAGGATCGCTTGAGCTCAGGAGTTCAAGACCAGCCTGAGCAAGAGTGAGACCCCGTCACTACTAAAAATAGAAAGAAATGAATTGGCCAACGAAAAATATGTAGAAAAAAATGAGCCGGGCATGGTGGCGCATGCCTGTAGTCCCAGCTACTCTGGAGGCTGAGGCAGGAGGATCGCTTGAGCCCAAAAGTTTGAGGTTGTTGTGAGCTAGGCTGACGCCAGGGCACTCTAGCCTGGGCAACAGAGTGAGACTCTGTCTCAGAAAAAAATAAAATAAAATAAAATAAAGCAATCTACTTTAACAAACCTAGAAGTTCAGGCATTTCATAAAGGACTTTTTTTTTTTAAGCACTGAAGGCCACGCCGAGACAATGCTGCTGACAGAATCGGTCCCAGAATCTTAAACCAGCTTAAGGCTGACAGCCCGACCTGACTGAGGAGACCAGCCAGGGCTTTGTCCAAAAACCCAAGCATGAGGAAGATAATCTTCTTTCCAGTAACAAAGGCTGACGACGGGATCCCAAATGTCACTGCTGGCTTGGAAGAAACCTCTAATAACAAGGTAAAGATGATTTTGTCAACCTGTGGAAAGGGTGAAATTTAAAATTGCATTCCATTTCCTATGACAATTTATTATTTTTTTTTTTTTGGTCTAATTTACAAGGTTGGTGAGGCTTAGCTCTTGACTATTTTAAGCTCCTAAGGCATACACAAAAAAACTTCTGGTACGTTATACATAATTCATTCTCTGGAACATAAATAAGCTGGAGAAACTAGGAGATGAAGAGTTTGAAGTAAAGGTTAATTGAAAAGGAGGGAAAAAAACAACTTCTTGAAGTACAGAAGGAAAATAGCTGAGGCATTTCTCACCAAACTGAATGAAAACAGTTGACAGTTCTTTCAAGAAGTATTTCCTGAGGACCTACTACGTGCCTGTGTAGTGGTTTTAAAGTATGGCCACATATTTTTTTTTTTTGATACTTGGGATAGTTTGGGTATCGTCCTCTCAAAATCTCATGTGGAAATAAACCTCTTTTCATTATAAATTACCCAGCCTCAGGTATTTCCTTCCTAGCAGCTTGAATGAACTAATACAACATTCCTCCCCCTTCAAGAGGTAGAACTTGGCCAGGCGCGGTGGCTCATGCCTAAAATCCCAGCACTCTGGGAGGCCGAGGTGGGAGGATCGCTCAAGGTCAGGAGTTCAAAACCAGCCTGAGCAAGAGTGAGACCCCCGTGTCTAGAAAAAAAAAAAAATAGAAATTAACTGGACAACTAAAAATATATAGAAAAAATTAGCCGGGCATGGTGGCACATGACTGTAGTCCCAGCTACTTGGGAGGCTGAGGCAGAAGGATTGCTCGAGCCCAGGAGTTTGAGGTTGCTGTGAGCTAGGCTGACACCACGGCACTCTAGCTTGGGCAACAGAGCAAGACTCTATCTCAAAAAAAGAAAGAAATAGATGTAGAACTTAATTCTCCTTCTCACGAATGTGTGCCAGACTCAGTGAATGGCTTCTAACAGATAGAACGTGGCATAATGGCAGTGTGTGACATTGCCACTTCCGTCTCTCTCTCTCTCTCTCAGGTCACCTGCTCTCGGGGAAGGGAGCTACCATGTTGTGAGGATACTCAAGCAGTCTGTGGAAAGGCCCATGTGGGGAAGAACTGAGGTGTCTCACCCATGACTGGCATCAACTTGCTGGCCATGAGTCAACGTCCTTGATTGGATATGACTCCAGCCCCAGTCAAGCCATCAGACGAAGGCAGCCCTGATCAACATCTTGACTGCAATCTCATGAAAGACCTTGGACCAGAACGACTCAGACAAGCTGCTCCCAAATTCCTGATGCACAGAAACCATGAGGATGATTAATGCTTATTCTTGTTCTAAGCCACTAATTTCTGGGCTAATTTGTTACACGATAATAGATAACCGATATGGCTTGTCCTCGTGCAAAGTTTTGACAACGCAAGAACAAATAACAACATAGTCTCTACTATAACGAAGCCTACTACCGTCTACTGTGGAGATAGAGTCTGGTAAAACCAACGATAACGAAACTGTGTGATAAATGCTATAATAGAGGTGTATCAGTCAGGATGAGCATAGGTAAGCCGTGGTAACAAGCAACCTAAAAAGCTCAGTGGCTTAAAATAACACAGTTCATCTCTTGATCGTGTTGTGGGTTGATTGTGGGTTGGCAGGGAATTCTTCTTCTTCTAAGACCTGGATCCCAAAGCAGCTACCATCTGGCTGCCGGAGCAGAAATAAAGAAAAAATGGCAAATTGTAACCGCCTCTCAAAGTTTCCATCTAGAAGTTCCATGAGTCAATTCCGCTCGTATTTCATTGCCCAAAGCAAGTCATTCGCTAGTGCTGACTTATAGAGAAAGCAGGGACATGGCCGGGCGCGGTGGCTCACGCCTGTAATCCTAGCTCTCTGGGAGGCCGAGGTGGGCGGATCGTTTGAGCTCAGGAGTTCGAGACCAGCCTGAGCAAGAGCGAGACCCCATCTCTACTATAAATAGGAACAAATTAATTGGCCAACTAATATATATAGAAAAAATTAGCCGGGCATAGTGGCGCATGCCTGTAGTCCCAGCTACTTGGGAGGCTGAGGCAGCAGGATTGCTTGAGTCCAGGAGTTTGAGGTTGCTGTGAGCTAGGCTGACGCCAGGGCACTCACTCTAGCCTGGGCAATAACGTGAGACTCTGTCTCAAAAAAAAAAAAAAGAGAAAGCAGGGACATTACGATCCTACAATGTTCCCAGAGAAGGGGAAAATAAAATGTTTGTGAACATGCCCAGTGATGACCAGGTGTATGCCCAGCACTATGAAAACACAGAAAAGAGCAGCTAATTCTCCCCAGAGTAGAAAGCCCCAGAGACGGCCTTCCAGAGGAACGAAAGAAGAGTTTGTTGACCAGTCAAGGATGGAACATTCCAGATAGAGGATAGAGAATGCAAAAGGCTCATTTGCACAAGAAAATATCAGATCCTAGAGAACCACAGGGAGCAGAAGTTCATGGTGTGGGTGTGATAAGGTACTACACAAAATGCTGAAGTTTGTGCTTTGGTGACCAACAGTGTTTCCCAATGAGGACATTTGGAGTGTGACAATTCTTCAAGTGTTTCACACATTGTAGGATATTTAACACTGGGCACCAGACAACTGAGTACCTATATCAATCACAGTAATTACGACATTCCCAACTCCCGTACCCATTCTGAACACCCCCCAGAGCCGGGAGGACTACTGCCCCCTGCTGAGAACCATCGGGAAGTAGGGAAATCTGTTTTTCTTCTAAGACACATGAAGTATATACAAGTAGATTTTGACAAAACCTAAGAAATACAAATAAGAAATAAATCACTGCAATAAACAATGATCGACACAAAATTTAAACTCTACAACAGTAACAGCTGGTTGCTATGGTACCAAGATATTAGACTGCAAAGTACATGCTTTTATATCACACCCCTTTGACTCTGCCTCTCAAGAAAGGATTGCTTTCTCTGACTTCAAGAAGAATGCAAGTGACTGAAAGTAAAGGATTAGGAATACCTTTGAGTCTACTCTAATTTATTTTCTTTTTAAGTAGACAGCATTAAGTTTAGTACTTGAATAACATTTTCCAACCCAGCTCACAATGTTTGTAACATACCACTGCTAACTGCTAATATAGAATTTAAATAGGAATGTGAATTTATCAAATTTGCAGGTTTCCAAGATCATGCCGGTAGCTTGGAGTAAAGCAAGACTGGTTCAGACTTTTGCAGAAGTCCAAGCAACTGATACTCAGGACTGGGGAACAGAGAGTAAAGAGTAAAAGAGGTGGATTTAAATTATCTTTAGGGAGGAAAAATCAACATTTGCTGCCCACTGACTACAGTAGCTGAGACAGGGGGAGAAGAGAAGACTCAGGGATCAGTAATAGCCATAATATGTAAACAGAGGACAAGAACAAAGAACATAATGGAGACATAAAGTTTAAAAATGTATATTTACAACAGCTAATACAGTGAATGAGCTAGAACATTCCCCAGATCCTAGTCTGCAAAACCCTAGTCCTGCAAAATGTCCTACCTGAAAATGGTTCTGTAATCAAGTAAGTTTGAGAAATATAATTTCACACATTCTCCACTTAGAGATTTAGTATGCATATTTTTAGTGTATTAACAGCTATTTTACAGAAAAGAAACAAGTATAAACTTTATTTAACCCACAACATCCCGTAAGTATTTGGTCTTAGAACCCGTTTTATTCAAAGCATCCATTAAGATCCTATAGAACCAGTGTTCTAGGGAACACACACTATGGGAAGCAGAATTTTAATATTTACGTAGAACTCCTACAATGCAATAAAAGACAGACAACCCAATTAACAAATGGGCAAAGGACTTAAATAGACATTTCTCCAAAGAAGGGAAATGCAAATCAAAAACCACAATAAGCTACCACTTAACATGCACGAGGAAGTACATTATCAAAAACAGAAAATCACAAGTGTTGGAGAAAATATGGAGAAATTGAATTTCTGTGCATTGCTGGTGAAAATGGAAACTGGCACAGCTACTGCAGGTAATGGCATGGCGGTTCCTCAAAAAGAATTACCACATGATCCAGCCATTCTACTTCTGGGTATATACTCAAAAAAATTGAAAGCAAGGACTCAAACTTACTTATATACTAATATTCATAACAGCCAGAAGGTGGAAACAATCCAAATGACCATTGATGGATGAATGGATAAACAAAACATATATATACACAATGAAATACTATTCGACCTTAAAAAAGACTATTCAGGCAAATGCTACAACATAGATGAACCTTGAAGACCTTATGCTATGTGAAATAAGCCAGTCACAAATAGACATATACTGTATGATTCTGCTTATATGAGGTTCCTAGAGTAGTCAAAATCATAAAGGCAGAAAGTAGAATCGTGGTTGCCAGGGGCTGGGGGGAGGGGAGACTGGGCAGTTGCTATTTAATAGGTATAGAGTTTCAGGTTTGCAAGATTAAAAAGATCTGGAGATTGGTTGTACAACAATGTGAATATACTCAAAACTGCTGAACTAGACACTCAGAAATGGTTAAGGCGGTAGATTTTATATCATGGGTATTTTAAAATTAAAAATGAACTGAGATCAGAGAACCTTTGAGACTCCTCAAATTTGAAGGCTAGGCAAATATCTGACTACGTTCGAATTCTGGTTGACTTATTTCTCTCAGTCTATCCCCGCATTTTCCATAGACCCTGCTGCATTTTATCTTCATTGCAGCCTGATGTCTGTAAACCCAGCACTTTGGGAAGCCGAGATAGGAAGATCGCTTGAGATCAGGAATTCAAGACCAGCCTGGGCAACATAGTGAGACCCTGTCTCTACAAAAAAATTTTTTTGAAAAAAATTAACTGAGGGTGGTAGCATGTAGCTGTAGCCCTAGCTGCCTAGGAGGCTGAGGCAGGAGGATCCCTTGAGCCCAGGAGTTGGAGGTTACAGTAAGCCATAATCAACCCCCTGCACTCAGGCTGCGTGACATGATAGCACAAGACCCAGTCTCAAAAAAAAAAAAATGACCTGGGAAGAGTTTTGGAGGGTTTTTTGTTTGATCTTTTTAATAGTATTTCCTCTCAACTCCCCCCGACCTCAAAATTTTTTTATATAGTTGGCCTGGCATTGGGCAAGTAGTTTTCTTCAATCCCAGGTGATATATATAGCCAGCATGAAAACCACTCTTGTCATTTAACACTATAGCTCACCAACAACCTCCCAGGTGCCAAGCAAGCACCAGGCCAAACGCTCTATGTGCATTTTCTCCCTTGAGCTCCTGACAGGTCTAAGAGGGTCCCCATTGTCCAGGTAAGGAAGCCAAGGCTCAGAAGGGCTCTAGCTGCCCACCGCAGCTTAGCAAGTAGATTGGAAACACAGGATTCGAGCCAGGTTTAATTATAAATCCAATGTTCTTCCCCCGAGATTGCTGCCAGGGAAAGAAAAACCTTCCATGGTCTGCGGACAATCAAGTAACCCTGGGTTGGTGTCTGAAGGATATCACACAGGAATCCCTCTAAAAAGCCTCTTGGCCTGTCTGTAGGGGAAGACAGTTTAGGTATCCAATTCTTCATGACAAGTCAACATTTGCTACTTAATATTAACAGATGACCAAGATCCAGTGCTTATACTCGATGTTCTTTAAATCTAATTACTTTGTCAAAAATGAAAATATATCCTCTCGTTCCTTATAATCAAGGCAGAGATATAAAAAGCAAAGTGAAAAATGTAGCTTTTGAATTTGCCATTTTATTGATTTTAAGTACAGTACTCATTGCTTTATTTTAATTTACACTTTTAGTCTTTTTTATAAATGCCCATTCTTTAAATATATTAATTTGTATTAAAGTAGTTAAGGTGTATGATATTTTAAAAGTAATAGTACAGAAGGGTGTACAATAAAAGTGATATTTTTATGTCATATCTCGTTTACCCCTAAAGGCAACCATTTTAAACCACTTTATTTCTAATTCTTCTGGTGATTACCACCATATAATTTACTGATTTTTCTTCATTCTCTCTATATAGATACTTTTCTCTCAATTTGAGGCATAAAAAATCTACACATTAAAACAGATTATGGACTTAAATTTTTTAAGAATACTATTTCTAGTTTATAGGTAAAATTTTCTCATCTCCCTGTAATTTAAAAGGCACACAGGAAAGTAACTTTTGCTATCATTTCTTTTCATTTTTCAAGTAAAATATTTAAAAAGTAATGTTTAGGCACTAAAAGTACAATATTTTCTTATGTTCCCTATGGCAGAGTAGGTACCTAGTCAATATTCATTCTCTCCTCCTCTTTTATTAGTTTAAGTTCACCTGCCCTAAAACTGTATTTCCCAGCCTCCCTTGCAGCTTTGTATGGTCATGTGACTTTCTGACCAATAGGATGTGAAGAGAAATCATGTTTGCCAATTCAAGTTATATTTTTAGAAATTACAGGTGAAACTTTCCTAGTCCCTCCCTCAGTGACTTAATGATTAAAGGTGAGGCCTTAATCCTATGAGTCGTGTTCTTATAAGAAGAGGTAGAGATACCAGAGATGTCTGCTCACGCAGGCACAGAGCAAAGGCCACAAGAGGTCACGACAAGAAAGTGGCTTGTCTACAAGTCAGGAAGAGAGCCCTCACCAGAAATTGCATTTGCCGGCAGCTTGATCATGGACTCCCAGCCTCCAGAACTATGAGAAAATAAATGTCTGTTGTTTAAACCACCCAGTCTGTGCTATTTTGTTATGGTGGCCCTGGGCAGGGCTAATACAGCCATGTGCCACTTAACAACAAAGATGATGGAGATACATTCTGAGAAATGCATCGTTAGGTGATTTTGTCATCCTGCAAACCCAGATGGTATAGCCTATATTGCTCCTAAGCTAGGAACCTGCACAGTACATGGCTGGGCTAAGTACTGCAGGCAGTTGTAACACAATGGTAAGCATTTGTGTACCTAAACTTGGAAAAGATACAGTAAAAATACAATATTATAATCTTATGGGACCTCTGTTGTATATGCAGTCTGTCATTGACCAAAACGTCATTACGTGGCACATGACTGTATATCAAAGACTGATTACATAAACTGCAGCATATTCATACAACTCAAGTACTATGGACCTTTATGTTTTATTTTTTTTATTTCAGCATATTACGGGAGTACAAATGTTTAAGTTACATATATTGCCCTTGCCCCACCAAAGTCAGAGCTTCAAGCGTGTCCATCCCCCAGATGGTCCACACTGCACCCATTAGCTGTGTATATACCCATCCCCCCCATCTGCACAACACCTGATCAATGCTATTACTATATATGCAATTTTTTTTTTTTTGAGACAGAGTCTCACTCTGTTGCCCAGGCTAGAATGCCGTGGCGTCGGACTAGCTCACAGCAACCTCAAATTCCTGGGCTCAAGCTATCCTCCTGCCTCAGCCTCCCAAGTAGCTGGGACTACAGGCATGCGCCACCATGCCCAGCTAATTTTTTCTATATATTTTTAGTTGGCCAATTAATTTCTTTCTATTTTTAGTAGAGACAGGGTCTCGCTCTTGCTCAGGCTGGTTTTGAACTCCTAACCTTGATTGATCGTCCCTCCTCAGCCTCCCAGAGTGCTAGGATTATAGGCGTGAGCCACCAAGCCCGGCACTATATATGCACTTAAGTGTTGATCAGTTGATACCAATTTGATGGTGATCTCTAGACCTTTAAGAAGAAACAAGTGGTAGATTCACATCATGGAAAGATGTCACAACTATCTCGTAGGATAAAAACAAGTTGTCCATACACGCAAAGCACGATCCCATTGAAAAGCAAAGTGCTGTATTGGCTCATGCAGACTTTTCAAGTCTGCAGAGAGAGTGGTTATAAGGAGAAAAAAAAGGGATAATGGGAAGAAGGATACAGGGAGAGATTTCATTTTTTTAAATTATACATGATTGCAATTCTTACATTTTGGACAAAGCAAAGCTGTTTGTAGTTAATTTATAAATATATACATTAAAAAACCAAAAAACCCAACAAATTTATGTTGACCAAGAATTTGTCAAACTTCAGAGGTCATTAACACCCCATGAGTTTGCCAGGAAATCAGAATTTTTGTAGTTCTTAGAGTTATTTCTAGAGCCTGGGTTTTATGTAAGTGAGAATCCTATATGATAGAAACGTGCCCTTTTTCTCTCCCAATATCTGTTTATAAAAAATGTCCTATGTGCATTAAAGTTAAATTTTACAGTGAACATCCATATGCCTGCTATATAGATTCTATAATTAATATTTTATTTGTCTTGCTTTATCATATATCTCTCCATCCTTCCATTCATCAATCCATCTTATTTGTGTATTTCAAAGTAAATTGCAGGCTTGAGTGTACTTTCCCCTAAATATTTCCATATGCATAGCCTGCAAGATGCTTTTAAGTAGATAAATAATAAAAAAGGAAATTTTCACACACCATTAGACCACACACTTAATGTTAGGCAACCAAAGAGAGGGACTTGGAAAGAAAAGGCAGGGAGGAGGTAAGCTTCAAAAGCACTAATTAGATTTTTTTTTTCTTTTTGCCACCATGGTCTAGCTTTCTCCAAGAAAGAGCAGTAAAACTCCACACCTCGCAAGCCAAACACCAATATGTTTGTCATTAGTCAAAACTGCAGTTAAAAAAAAAAAATCAAAGAGAAAATAAGGTTCTGGACCTATTTGTTGCTGTGAGCATTTTCCAAGAGGAGTTGATGTCTCGAACTGGGAGGTTTTGCCTAGGTTGGCTCAAAGCCTTTCGCTTCTGGGAAGACGACACCAGCCAAATACCCTTTCATGTGCTTCAGAGATTGGTCTGTTGCTGTTTTCCTACAAATATTTGCATGTTGATATCATTGAACGTTCTCAATTTTTCAAGTGCTGTTTTAACTGCAGAAACACCCAACTCCAGACAGCCCAAGAAGACTTTTATGTAATAACATACAAGGTACCAACTTTTCCCACCCTGATCCGAGAGGTTTATTTATTCATTTGCAAGATATACCCAGATCTTTTCATTTCTAATTGGCAGGTAACCTAATAGGATTTAAAAGCCATGCAAACCACCATCCCTTTGATAGAAGGGCCTGCCCAACAGCTGGATTTGTGGGAAAGCAAAGCAACACACTCATCTTCCTGAACCGGAGATAATATTTGCTCCTGATTTTACCAGCATGCCCGGCATAGCGCTGCCTGCAATTGTGCTTACGAACATAACTGCTCAAATTGTTTGCTATGACGGTGCCATTCTGTGGTTCCCATCAAAACCAGAATTGCTGAATATCTCAGTCCCTGCTCAAGAGTGTGACACTTATGTGAAATCCCATGGAAATTTTGTTTCCAAGGGGGTAGGGGCTTCCTTGATAATGCAAACACATAAAATGCCAAAATTTAAGACTGCTAAAAAGGAAAAAAAACAATCTTGAATAAAGCACTGTTTATTAAAATAAAACACTACGAGAACATCTGCCACAAAGATTCAAAAATCACTGGATTTCATTCTTTTCCTCCCTGGCCAGGATGCTCCTCTGTCTCACCAGTGACAAACGACAGATGATGCCTCTAAGTCAGGCGTCCCCAAACTACGGCCCAAGGGCCACATGCCACCAGCGGAGGACATTTATCCGGCCCTCCAGATGTTTTTGCCGCCGCTGCCTGTCCTGCTTAGCAGCCAACTCGTCCTGGGGCCACAGTGTGCGCTCTCTAACGGTCTGAGGGACAGTGAACTGGTCCCCTGTTTAAAAAGTTTGAGGACCCCTGCTCAGTTCTGTAGGGCTTGTGTGTCAAGCTCCAAAAAGAAAGAGGAGACTCGGTCGGGCTTGGTGGCTCACGCCTGTAATCCTAGCACTCTGGGAGGCTGAGGCGGGAGGATTGCTTGAGGTCAGGAGTTCGAAACCAGCCTGAGCAAGAGCAAGACCTTGTCTCTACTAAAAATAGAAATTAATTGGCCAACTAATATATACAGAAAAAATGAGCCGGGCATGGTGGCACATGCCTGTAGTCCCGGCTACTTGGGAGGCCGAGGCAGGAGGATCGCTTGAGGCCAGGAGTTTGAGGTTGCTGTGAGCGAGGCTGACGCCACGGCACTCACTCTAGCCTGGGCAACAAAGTGACACTCTGTCTCAAAAAAGAAAAGAAAAAAAAAGAAAGAGGAGACTCAAAGGGGGCAAAGCAGCTTCTATGTCTTGAACTTAGCTGTTCTAACTTACATCCTCATTTTTGTCCCTGTTTAAAATTCAAGAATAAATCAAGAGCTAAATCCACTAAGCCTTTAAATGGCCTTCATGGAGAGGAATAAATGACATTACATTTATCTGTCGAGAACATCAACGGAAAACCAATTTGAGAAAGAAAAGACTGATTAATAAACAGCAGAAATGACTACTTCACTTCCTTTGATCTTAGAAATGATTCAGTGGTAAAAAAAAAAAAAATAAATAACCACTCCATTTTATTAGGTACAAAAAAACCGAGAGGACAAAGGAAGAGGAAGCAAATAAAGTACTGCCCTTAACACACAGGGCAAGCTCACCGCATTGAGAACTCCACCCCGCTCTGGGTTCTGGAAAGAACTCAGGGTTTTTTGTGTGGTCTAATGACTTCGGGACAAGTATGGAAATCGTGTGCTCTGAGAATCCTAGCTGCCCACCACGGATCAGTTAAACTCTGGAGGGAATCTTGCATAAAACACCGGCCTGAGAATTGTGTGCAGATCTTAGAAGGAGCCTTTAGTCCCCAACTTCAAAGTCCTTCCAATCTAATTGGAAACTCACCTATAAACCAAAGCAAAAAATAACAGAGCGCAAGTTCCAGGTTGCATGAAACCCTACCTTGTCCTGTGCCTGTCCTTGGCAATCCATTTTTACATCCCTCACTGCCTTTCTCGGAAGTTTCCACCACTAAATGGCTCGGATTCCAGGGTTTTGTGAGTGTGTGTCTATTTGCTGAGCGAACACAGGTATTATAGACTTAATGGTTAAATATATGAAATGCATATTAAATAGCTATTGTTTCTCTTTTAGGCCATCTCAAAAAAATAAAATAAACCAAAGCAGCACGACTGGAAAAGAGGAATGTAGAACAGAGAGAAGCAATGAGAATAGAAGGTTCTGGAAGTTTTAGAATTCCAGGGAAGAGGGAATACATCTCTGGACTCTCTGAAGGCTGAGAAATGAGGAGTCCAGATTAAGTTGAGCCTGATCTCCAAGGAGCAGGCAACTAACTGACAACAGACATCTGGATTGCTCATCCAATGCTCCCAGCTTATCTGGAAAAAGTTTACCTATACTTAAATAATGAAGACTGAACAATATAATTACAGTGTCTGAACCTCCAAAGTTCTGTCTCGACAGAATGTATCATTTGCCTATCATAAAACGGCTTTGTCAATAGAAAGGCTTGCATAAAATTGCTATAAATTCGGTACCAGCACAATTATGTCTTGACCATTTTGTTGTTGTTCCCAGGACTTTAGCAAAATGCCTGGAACTTGGGAAGTGCCAAAGTAAGAAGGTCAAAGGAATTGTCCTCGAGATGGCAAAAGCAAACTCTATTATTGAACTTGAAAACCACACAAAGGAACCAACAATTTTACATAAACTAAACTAGGTATACTCCTAGGGTTATTTGACTTTATTAATTTCTAAAAAGAAAGAATAAATCGCACAAGAGATTTTACTGACCCAAAATTTCTTGGCATAGGAACCTGACATCTATATACTAAAAGGTCGTTAGAGAATTAGTTCTATGGAATTTTAATAACTCAAAGTACCAAGAAGAAAAGCAACAGGTACCAGACACTGTATTATCATTCCCATTTTACAGACAGGAAGGCTGAAGTATAAATAGCTTGAGAAACTTGTCCAAAGACCCGGGGCAACTAAGAGCCAACCTGCCACAAACCCATGCTCTCAGTGCTTATACAGATTACTTTCTCCAAAAATCTTGTCCCAAACAGACCCTCACCTATAACTTGAATCACAGCATTTATTCCCAGAATGGCCTTAAAGAGGCCCTAAGAATAATTCTCTTGTCCTTGTATTAGTCAGATTCCACTCAGCTGAGAGCGATAGCAAATCCAAAATCATAGTGGCTTACCTCACATAAATGAAGTCCAAAGGCAGGGAGTACAGGGCTGGTAAGGCAGGTTTAGGAAGGTACTCAAGATCCCTCTATCTTGCTGTCCTACCATCCTCACTGCACAAGATGGCTGCTGAACTCCAGTCATCATATCCATAGTCCATCAGCTGGAAATAGGAAGACAATAAGATGACAGTTATAATAGTTTCTGGAAATCACACATTTGCATCCATCAGATGACCATGCCTAGCTGCGAGGGAGACTGGGAAATGCAGCCTTTATTCTAGGGGGCCATGTGTCCAGCTAAAACCTAGAGATTCTTGCTAAGAGATAAAGATACTGGCATAATATCCAGCAGCCTCTGTGACAGGCATGTGCTTGACATAAGTAAACATGAGGACAGTGAGGCTGAAAAGCTTGGCACCAGCCACCAACAGAACTGACATGAATATATTAATATACAGTCATTGGCCAGGCGCGGTGGCTCATGCCTGTAATCCCTAGCACTCTGGGAGGCCGAGGCGGGAGGATCACTCAAGGTCAGGAGTTCGAGACCAGCTTGAGCAAGAGCGAGACTCTGGCTCTACTAAAAATAGAAAGAAATTAATTGGCCAACTAAAAAATATAAATAGAAAAAATTAGCCGGGCATGGTGGCACATGCCTGTAGTCCCAGCTACTCAGGAGGCTGAGGCAGGAGGATCGCTCGAGCCCAGGAGTCTGAGGTTGCTGTGAGCTGGGCTGACACCACGGCACTCTAGCCGGGGCAACAGAGTGAGACTCTGTCTCAAAAAAAAAAAATTAATACATACTCATCATTTTGTTCCTAATAGCTGATTAGGAACAATCTCATTGTTTGATTCAATCAGAATAATCTGATTGTTCTGTTGATTAAAACAAAAAGTCATTTCTAAATGAGATCCAAAGTCACGTGGGGTTTTTTTTTTAAGTTTCTCCTTCCTCTATCTTCGGGACAATGCCCGCCAAACCACGGGAGAAGCGTTTCCTTGCCCGCAGCCGCCACCCATGCAAGCACGGGTTGAGAGCTTGCGACATCCCAGACACTTGCCTGGCACCAGGAGCCACGACAGAAAAGGGAAGTCCAGGGGCCGTGGGAACACAGGCCCGGGGCCCAGATTTGTCCCTCTGGAGCAGTCTGAGAGGGGTCCCCGAGGCGAGGTAGTGTCACTGAGCCTCAGATAATAATGACACTTCACTAAGCCCAGAGTCACCAACCGAGGCCATCCGGAAAGTGTTCCCAGACCGGGTTCCCACGCGAGGCAGCGCTCACATTTCTTTCCTGCCACCAACAGCCTACAAGAACTTCCAAGCCCCTTCCCCTCGCACGGGCCTCCGAGACAGCGGGTGTCACCTGCATTTTGCAGGCCGAGAAGATGAGCAGGGCACGTTCCACGACCAGACATGAGCGCCCAGGCAATGACACGCATCCGGCCGGGGACACGCGCTGGGTCTGCCACTCCCATTGAGCGGACGTGCTGGGAAGGGACAGCATTTGCATAAAGCCACCGAGAAAGAGAGACGACCGTGCCAGATGATGCCAGCGAGGACAGCTCCGCAGTGGGTGGCTTGGTTCATAGGCTGCTCGGCCCAGGCCCTCGAGCAACGTTGTAGCCTGGGCTCTTTCTGCCCTTTATTACAAAATAAACTAAAGCAGAGAAGGTCCCGGCTCTCCTGAGTCTCCCCTGAAACCCGCCCCGGATTCGGAGTCAATAGCATCCCTGCCGCACCGGATCAATACACAGGCCCTTTGGCTCCTGATGTCATTGGCTGCCTCCCCCCACCCACGGTTAGGGGGACAGGACGCAGCTGGGGGAGGGGAGATCCCATCCCAGGGGACTCAGGTTTCCTTCTCCTACAAGAAAGAATGAAACCAGAGGGATTCCCAGTCGGTGCCAGGTTACCCAGCCACAAGCAGGCAGCTGCATGTGACAGGCCTCAGCGAGGCTGCGCTAGCCGGGGACAGAGTCTGCCTGCTCCACAGAGCTACTCCAAGTCGGTCCCCAGCCTGGCAGCGTCTGTCGCATGGAAGCCTGTTGGAAATGCAGAGTCTCGGGCTTGCCCCAGACCTACTTACTAGGGATCCGCATTTTATTATTTTATTTATTTATTTTGAGACGAGAGTCTCGCTTTGTTGCCCAGGCTAGAGTGAGTGCTGTGGCGTCAGCCTAGCTCACAGCAACCTCCAACTCCTGGGCTCAAGCAATCCTGCTGCCTCAGCCTCCTGAGTAGCTGGGACTACAGGCATGCGCCACCATGCCCGGCTCATTTTTTCTATATATATTTTTATTTGTCTAGCTAATTTCTTTCTATATATTTTTTTAAGAGAGACAGGGGTCTCGCTCTTGTTCAGGCTGGTCTCGAACTCCTGACCTTGAGCGATCCTCCCGCTTCAGCCTCCCAGGGTGCTAGGATTACGGGCGGGCGTGAGCCACCCTGTTGGGCCAATACCTGTAAAGTTTTGAACCAAGAGATTGCATTGCCTGTCTAAATCATCAAATTCGCTTTTGCTTGCAAGAAAGGATTGCATTCAATGTTACAAAGTTTGCTCTTGACCTACAGCAAAGGCTTACCTGGAATCTCCCTGTTCTTAGTCCAACGAGGCCCTGTGACTCTGTGGAGCCAGCCCCAACACTCCCATCTGTCCCCTCTGCTCGAAGCAAAGAGCTGGGTCATTTCACAGGGTGGTCACCTTATGGGGTGCAGGTGTTAAACTCCTCCACGCCAGTTGCACCCCATTCACCACTCACCACTTCCACTGCACAGGACTTAGTTCTCCTAAATAACTTCAAAATTATGGCCAACTAAGTCAGCTCCACAGTAAGAAGAAAAGGGCTGATTATAACATAGCAGCTGCCTGCCCGGCATCACTTACTTCTAGACACGAGCCAGCGGCCACCAAGGAACTCCCAAAACTGTCACCTTTCAGCTGAGTGAGCACTCAAAGTCTCACGAGGTGGCTCATGGGAACAAAACAAAACCCTTGTGTTGTTTCTCTGCATAATTCTTCTTCCAGGTGAAACTGCTTACCCAGCCCCACTTTAAAAAAAAAAAAAAAAAGAGGTATACTGTTTAGAGCAGATTTTCAAAGGCTTTGTGACCCCCAGAGATTAAAGCATCCTGGAGCCTGGCAGCGTGTTTTTCCACGTGGGGTTCTACCACTTCCTCCGCAGGACCACCTGCAGCTCGTTTTTTTAAAATGCATATTCCAGTCCATTGCCTGCCATTCTCAAATCAGAATATCAGGAGGCCCAGGAATCTACCTGTGTGTAACACAAGCAATTCCCCTGCTCGCTAACACGTGGCAGTCACTGATCTAAGAAGCACCTGGAAACCCCAGTGAGAACTCATGCTGAGTCGTGAGAGGGTTGTCAGTCAAAAGGGAGTCACTCACAATAAGGAAACCTTAACAAATAAATAGAGCCAGAGGCAGCCAGGAATACAGGGTTCTCACACTTGCATGATTGGTAATGAAAAAGACACTACAAAAAAGAAAAAAAAACGGCACAAAAACCTTGCACAAAAACCATTGCAACCTTGTGCAAAATATAACTTCTGCAAGGGCATCAGCCGAGCAGCTGAACTGCCTGTGCAACCTCAGACTGGCATCAACCTTGTTTTTTTTTTTTGAGACAGAGGCTCGCTCTGTTGCCAGGGCTAGAGTGCCATGGTGTCAGCCTAGCTCACAGCAACCTCCAACTCCTGGGCTCATGCGATCCTCCTGCCTCAGACTCCCAAGTACCTGAGACTACAGGCATGCACCACCATGCCCGGCTAAGTTTTTCTATGTATTTTTAGTTGTCCAGCTAATTTCTTTCTATTTATAGTAGAGATGGGGGGTGGGTCTCACTCTTGCTCAGGCTGGTCTCGAACTCCTGACCTTGAGCGATCCGCCCACCTCAGCCTCCAAGAGAGATAGGATTACAGGCATGAGCCACCATGCCCGGCCTACATCAGCCTTGTTATTTGATCTTTGTAGTCAGGGATAATTATTTCAAACGATGATGTAATCCTCATTTTTTTCTTTAAAAACCTTTGTCTTTCTTTACTTCCCTGAATACACACATAGTGCAATGCTCTATTCCCAAATAAATAAACATCTTTTCTTTTAGAGAGCCTCTTTCCATTCTCTCTGTTTGTTATTTAGGTCGACAATAGTATATATTCCCTTTTGAAAACTCATTGCTGTAGAAAATGAACCAAAAACTCCCCAAGAAAGGAAAACGTGCTATTTGTTGGAACTCCTCTCAAAATCCCTTTTCTCTTAAAAATCAGTGTGTAACTCAAATTCAGATAATGCCACAATTGTGATAGCTTTTTAAATGCCATGTTCAAATGGCTGAGTGCATAATTTTTAAATCCTTCTTCAAAAACTCAGGCCTGACTTCTATTTAAAGATGAAAAGAAAGTCAGACTTGTTTATTGATCATTCACTTAATTACCAAGTGTAACAGTTTGCATTCTCCATATATGATTTATTAATGACATAAACTTAATATTAACTCGTGCTCAACTTGATATGATGACAGATAGCCTAATGCTTGAAACTCCAAACATGTCACGCTGTTTTTACAGCCTTGTGGGGTTTAATTCCATTCTACCTCTTGATTGAAGGCCTCCTCATCCGATCCAGAGGGTTTCCCCCAAGTTTCTTATTGTGAGTCAAGATCTGTCCGTGCAAAATTCTTTTTATGTTGGTATTTTAATTGAACACTAAAAAATAATAGTTCGTGGAATGCAAGATTTAGTGTAGCGCATAAAAAAGTAAAATGACAATAATAAAAAAATATCTAGCTCACTCACATAAATTAAGGCAAAGCCCTAAAACTTCAACCCTATAAATATCATATATTCTGCAGTTGATTTTCCATTTTCACCCTCAAAATGCAATAAATTACAAAGTATTAGCATGCAGCAGTGCAACTCTGGTCCTGATCAGGCACATAATTCTCCCCTAAAACATCGAGGCCATTTCTTATCATATTTGGCTTTCAAAATCTTTATTAACTCCACCAAAAGCGCTTATTGAAGGCCTGCTTTCCTCAAGACCTCAGGGGCTTTTGGCCGGCAAAAACAAAACAAATTAGAACTCTGATATTCACATACATATGGGGGAAAATCAATAGTTTTAATTTTCACTTTGAGGCCCACAATTTTCAGCCGATGGCTTCAGCAGGTTTTAATGGACGCAAACAATTTACTTTTACTGTTTTAATTGTTTTTAGTCAATCACTTTTTATTGCCCCTCTACATCTGACTAAACAAATTAATCGAGCTGTATTCATAAGTGATGACTCGGTGAAATGGCCCAGTTATGTGTATTTTACTGTTTGAGTCTCAGTTATAGGCAGCATTCGGAAAGAGCTGACCCCACAGGTGGCCCTGGTCATATAAGCAGAAAAGGCCACAAGTCAGGAGGAAGATGGCAGCGCGGTGGCACTCTGTGGGTGAGGACATCTGAGGACAGCTCCTGGCAGTTCCCTTTCTCCTGTTTGAATGCAAAGTGGCTCTCCAGCCATTCCCTGGGGACCAGAAGTGCAGGGTCACCGGCTTGGGGGATAGCAAAGGCCATGGGAGCCTGAAGGCGGGTGGGAGCTATTTGTGTCGAGTTTATTAGGAGACCCCCTTACAGCCCAGGCCAGCCTGAAATGCAGACTGTTGTGTATATAACCCACTTTCTTTGGAATCAAATAAACCCTCTCCACTTTCCAAAAGCCTACCATATCCTGGAACTGCAAACCGCCTCCTCTAAACAGGTCATCTGGGGCCCGTTTATGACTAGCAGGCAAATATCAGGAAAACCCCCTTCTCACTGCAAAAGCTTGAACACAATGCAATTTTTTCTATTTTTAAAAAAAAATGGCCCTAAGAGTTGATCTTTAAAGGCCTTGCCAAAGAGAAATAGCTATGCCATCAATACAATGCTACATTTTAACTTCTAGATCTGCTTTGCTCCTATGATCTAGCCCGGGGCTTGATTTGAATCATTAGTGAAAGTTAATCACTTCCAGCTGTCATCATGGCTTATCGCAGGACAGAGTTTTCCAGACCTGCCACCAAAGTGCTTTCTAACTCTATAAAGTCATGGCTTCTTGTAATCTCACTAGAGAATGGCTGTGCCATAGTCAGTTTGACTTTTGCAAATTCAAATATATGCACTGGCCAGGGATGGTGGCTCACACCTGTAATCCTAGCACTCTGGGAGGCTAAGGAGAATCACTTGAGCTCAGGAGTTCAAGACCAGCCCGAGCAAAAGTGAGACCCCCATCTCTACTAAAAATAGAAAAAGTAGCCAGCCATCATGGTGCTCACGCCTGTAGTCCCAGCTACTCAGGAGGCTGAGGCAGGAGGATTGCTTGAGCCCAGGAGTTTGAGGCTGCAATGAGCTATGATGACACCACAGCACTCTACCCAGGGTGACAGAGCAAGATTCTGTCTCAATAAAACAAATGCACTAGCCAAAAAAATAAGTAGGGTAGTACATAGGGAAATAATTCAAATAGGACAGGTGATTTTGCCCTCCCTCCGCTTGATGAGCGTGAGTCTTAGAGAGGACATGAGATTAGAAATGTGATTCAACTGTCCACATTGTCACTCTAAGCTCCGAACCAATTCTAAACCACATCTACTGCTCAACTGAAGAAACCGCAATGAATCCCAACTCAGAAGTTAACTGTGTTGGACTCACTGAGAGAGAGCACCTTGGTTTCCAAAAACAGTACCTTCCTAAGAGACTTCCAAGGATAATTTAGACTGCCTTCCATGCACTCCTGAACACCACCTTTAGAACTAACTCCTCTGGGCACCTCTGGGCATCCCAATCAGAAGGTCTTGCTGCAACAAACCAAAATCCAGGACGTCTCTTCCCTAGCTTGATTTATTTACACATTCCAGCAGTCAGTAGTCAAACCCTCAAATTCCTCAACTTGACCCAAAGGGCAAATAATTATTCTTGTTAATTTGATATATCACTCTTAGTAGGCAAATAGTTGATTCTCAATGAATGTCCCCAGTGAACAAATTGCCATTGGAACTAAAGCCCTCCAACAGGCCAGAACACAGTAACCTAAATGAGATGACTTCCTGTTAAAATTAAGAAGATATAATAGGACCGAGAACCAGGAAAATCTCTATCTGAATAAGAAAAGACAATCAACTGACCAGTTTTGAGATGAAGCAGATGTTGGAACTGATGGAGATTTTAAAGCAGCTGTCATAGAATTGCTTCAACAGGTAATGAGGAATTCCCTTGAACAAATTAAAATAAATGAAACTTCAGCAAATAAATAAAACATCTTTTTTTAAAAAAATGAAAATTATAGAATTGAAAAATACAGCAACAGAAATAAAATTCAGTGGACGAGCACAAGGGTAGAGTGGAGATGACAAAGTAGAGAATCGGGAAACTCGAGGACAGGTCAATAGAATTTGCTCAATCTGAAAAAAAGAGAGAAGTTGACTGAAAAAAATGAACAGGGCCTCAGGGACCGATGGGACAATAACAAACAGGCAGGGGGATCACTGAAGCCCAGGAGTTGGAGGTTGCAGTGAGCTATGACACCACTATACTCTAGCCAGGGTGACAGAGTGAGACTCTGTCTCAAAAAGAAAAAAAAAAGACTTGAGAGCAAAGAAAATCATGAAGGACAAAGAAGGATATTACGTAATGATAAAACAACCGATTTGCCAAGAAGTCATAGCAATTGTACATGTACATGCACCAAGCAACAGAGCTTCAAAGCACATTGCTAAGGTCTGAACCTGTGCCCCAAAATTCATGTCTTGGAGACTTAATCCCCAATGCAACAGTGTTGTTGGGAGGTGGGGTCTTTGAGGAGGTATTGAAGTCATGAAGTCCCTGCCCTCGTGAATGGATTCATGCTGCTGTAAAAAATGCCTACAGGAGTGGGTTCCCGCTCTTGCCCTTCTTCCTTATACCACGTTAGGATGCTGTAAGAAGATCTTATCAGATGCTGGCACCTTCCTCTTAGACTTCTCAGCTTCCAGGACTGTGAGAGATACATTTTTGCTCTTTATAAATTACCCAGTAGCAGGACTGCAAACTAGTTCAACCTCTGTGGAAAGCAATATGGAGATACCTTAAAGCGATACAAGTGGATCTCCCATTTGATCCAGCAATTCCACTACTGGGCATCTACCCAAAAGATCCAATGATGCTCTACAAAAAAGACACCTGCACTCAAATGTTTATAGCAGCACAATTTATAATTGCAAGGCTGTGGAAACAGCCCAAGTGCCCATCAATCCAAGAATGGATTAATAAAATGTGGTCTATGTATACCATGGAGTACTATTCAGCTCTAAGAAACAACGGTGATATAGCACATCTTATATTTTCCTGGTTAGAGCTGGAACCCATACTACTAAGTGAAGTATCCCAAAAAGGAAAAAACAAGCACCACATATACTCCCCAGCAAACTGGTATTAACTGAGCAGCACCTAAGTGGACACATAGGAACTACAGTAATAGGGTATTGGGCAGGGGGAGGGGGGAGGGGGCGGGTATATACATACATAATGAGTGAGATGTGCACCATCTGGAGGATGGTCATGCTGGAAGCTCAGACTTTTGGGGGAGGGGGGTATGGGCATTTATTGAATCCTTAAAATCTCTACCCCTATAATATGTCAAAATAAAAAAATAAAAATTAAAAAATTACCCAGTAGCAGATACTCTATCATAGCAGCCTAAATGGACAAAGATCCACGTTAAACAAAAATGGATAGAACCAAAAGGAAATTTGCAATTATTAAGGAAGTTTCCAATTATGGTTGAGGATTTCAACAACCAAATCTCAGAAACCCATATAGCCACTGGACAGAAAATAGGCAAAAAATGTAGAAGAATTGAACAATACCATCCTCTAAAAGGGAATAGTTAGCATTTATAGAACACTCAACAACAGCAGAATACACGTAATTTTTTTTTAACTTGCCCAGACAGTTCCAAGAATACATATCCTTTTCAAATGCCCAGGGAATATTTACCACAATAAACCACATCCTGGATCACAAAGAATACCCTAACAAATTTAAAAGAAATCAAATCATAGAGTTTTCCAACCAAAATGGAATCAAACAAGAGATCAATAACAGAAAGAAAAAAAAATATTCAAACAGTTAGAAATTAAATAACACACTTCTGAATAGCCCAATAGTCAAAGAGGAAGCATCAAAGGAAATTTTTTAAATACATAAACTGAATCAAAATCAAAAGAAAACATTAAGAAACATGTTTTACATAGCTAAAGCAATGCTAAGAGGGAAATTTATAATACTAAGTGCTTACATTAGAAAAGAAGAACGGTCTCAAGTCAATAATTGGGTTATTAAATCAAAAGACCTAGGAAAAGAAAAAGAAACCCAAATCAAGCACAAAAAAGGAAATAATAACAACAATAATAATTGCAGAAATCAATGAAATTGAAAACTGGAAAAAAAATAGAGAAAATGAATGAAATCAAAACTGGTTATTTGAAAAAATATCAATAAAATGACCAACCTGAGCAAGAGCAAGACCCCATCTCTACTAAAATAGAAAAATTAGCCGGGCATGGTGGCGCATGCCTGTTCTCCCAGCTACTTGGGAGGCTAAGGCAGGAGGATCACTTGAGCCCAGGAGTTTGAGGTTGCTGTGAGCTACGATGGATGATGCCATTGCACTCTATTGTAGGTGACAGAGTGAGACACTCTGTCAAAAAATAAATAAAATAAAACCAAACCTACAGCTAACATCATACTGAGTGGTGGAAGTTTAAATGCATTCCCCCTACTATTAGAAACAAGGCAAGATATTCTTTCACAATTCTTATTTAACATAAGTACTGAAAGTTCTAGCCACTGCAATAAAGCAAGGGAATAAAAAGGCACAAAGACTATAAAGGAAGCAATAAAACTGTCCCTATTTGCAGATGATATTACTGTCTACATAGAAAAGGTATCTGTAAAAACAAACAGAAAACCACTCGTAGGACTGATAAGTGAGATTAACAAGGTTGAAGGAAACAAGATCAACACACAAAAATAAAAAATTAATCATATTTCTATATATACTGATGTGCTGTATAATGATGTTTTCGTCAATAACAACTGCAGATACAAGGGTGGTTACATGAGATTATAATACCGTATTTTACTTCTATGTTTAGATAGACAAATACCATAGCCTACAGTGATCAGTATAGTCACACACTGTACAGGTTTGTAGCCTAGGAGCGATAGGCTGTACCTTATGGTCTAGATGTGTAGTAGGGTTGTACCATCTAGGTTTGTGTCATTACACTCTATGATGTTCACACAATGATGAGATCGCCTAACAATGCATTTCTCAGGATATATCCCTGTTGTTAAGTGATGCATGACTATATTAAAAAAAAAATGAACACGTGACAACTGAAACTAAAAACCATACCATTTACAATCACACCAAAGAAAATGAAATGCCCAGGTATAATGGTCACAAACTATATATAGGATCTGTATGCTGAAAAACACAAAATTCTGAGTAAAGAAATCAAATAAGACTCAAATGCATGGAGATATATATCATGTTCATGAATTGGCAGACTCAACATATTAAAAATAGCAATTCTCCCCCAGACTGATCTGTAAATTTAAGGCCATTCCTATCAAAATCCCAGCAAGGTTTTCTGTAGACATAGACAAGTTTATTCTAAAATTTATATAGATAGGTACCAGCACTAGAATTGAACAATCTTGAAAAAAAAGAATGAAATGGGAATCACTCTACCTGATATCAAGGCTTACTATAGCGCTATAGTAATCAAGACAGTGTGGTATTGATGAAGGGAGAGATATAAATCAATAGAACAGAATAACGAACCCAAGAACAGTCCCACACAAATATGTGCAACTGATTTTTCATGAAGGTACAAAAGAAATCCAACGGAGAAAGGACGGTCTTTCCAACAAATGGTGCTGAAGCAAGTGGACACCCATTGGCTAAAAATAAACCTTGACCTTACACATTCTACAAAAATCAACTCAAAGTGAATCATGGGCATAACTGTAAAATGTATTTATAAAACATTTAGAGCAAACATAGAAGCAAATCTTTGGGATCTAGGGATAGGCAAAGAGTTCTTAGACTTTACATCAAAAGCGTGATCCATAAAAGGAAATATTGGTAAACTGGACATCATCAAATTAAAAACATCTGCTCGTCATAAGACCCTGTTAAGAGGATGGATAGACAAGCTACAGACTAGAGACAATATATCTGACAATGTATGGAACATAAAAAGAACTCTCAAAACTTAATAGTAAACAATTTGATTCAAAAATGGACAAAAACTTGAATAGAAATTTCATCAAAGAGAGTGTACATACGACATATGAGAAATTAAAATATTCTCAACTTTATCAGCCATTAAGAGAAAGCAAATTAAAACTGCAATGATATATTACTGTACATCTATCAGAATGGCTAAGATTTAAAAAATGACAACTTTGACATTTTGGGCTGGATTAAAAAATATAAAAATACTAAAAATAATGACATCCAAATGCTGGCAAGGATGTACAGAAACTAGATCATTCATGCATTGCTAGTAGGATTGTGAAATGGTACCGCCACTCTGAAACTGGCAGTTTTTTGTAAAACTAAACAGACGATTATCATACAACCCAACAATTCTACTCTTAGGTATTTATTCCAGCGAAATTGCAATCTATTTGTAGCCATTGCAAGTTTTCTGTTGTGTACAGGTTTTCACACAAAAACAGTGGTTCATAGCAGTTTTGTGTGTAACAGCCCAAACTGGAAATAACCTAGATATTTTTCCATCAGTGAATGATTAAACAAACCATAGTACATCCATACCATGGAATGATACTCAACAATAAAAAGGAACAAAGTGTTGATACACTCAGCAACTTGGATGAACATGAAGAGAATTATGCTGTGAAAAAAGTCAACCCCCAAAAGTTATATACTATACAATTCCATTTATATAGCAGTATTGAAATGATAAGATATAGAACTAAAAACACACAGAGACATACAAATTAGTCCATGTGGGAAAATCTGAATGAGATTGGTGCATTGCATCAATGTTATTATCCTGGGTTGTGATATTGTACTATAGTTTTGCAAGCTGTCAGTCATTGAGGGAAATTGGGTAGGGTGCATAGGATCCTGCTGTATTTCTTACAACTTCATGTGCATGTATAATAATCTCAAAATAAGTTTATTTTTAGAAGAGGGGAAAAAAACTGGAATCTCGTTTTTTGGGGAAATGGGTTTGTGATTCAGAGCTGTGTCATTTTTGCCTCTGCCGTTGCCATGGAAACATGCGTGGCTCCACCTGCTGGAGGTTAAGAGAAGTGCAGGACCAGGCCTGTCACCAGCTGCCCTAGCCAAGGCCACCCCAGCTCTGTACTTAAGTCTGTTGGCTCAAGTACAAAAAGATTCAGATTCCCAGGGGTGTGTCTGCTTGGTTTAGCTCAGATCCTGCCCTCATCCCAACGGGACAGTGTGGGGCCCCAAAGGAAAACTGGAGCATGACAAAAAGAAAAACGAACAGCCACCAGCCAGACAAAAACACCAGACAGATGTCCTCTGCCCCAACCAACAGTCAGTGTCTACCTACCAGGGCCATGGATCAGCTCCCCACATGGATTTTAGAATCCACAATTCCCATTTTTTAGAGTCACTTTAGAGAAGAACAGATAGGGGTAAGTAGACCACATTGAGAGTTAACGTGACAAAATAGTCAATAATAAATATTTGGACCCTAAAACCAGACTGTGTGGGTTTGGGGTCAGCTCTTCTGCAAAATTACAAACTTCCTGACTTTGGGCAACCTTTTTTTTAAAAAAAAAAAAAAACAAAGTCTCACTCTGTTGCCCAGGCTAGAGTTCTGTGGCATCAGCCTAGCTCACAGCAACCTCACACTCCTGGGCTCAAGCGATCCTCCTGCCTCAGCCTCCCAAGTAGCTGGGACTACAGGCATGTGCCACCATGCCCGGCTAAGTTTTTCTATATATTTTTAGTTGGCCAATTAATTTCTTTCTATTTATAGTAGAGACGGGGTCTCACTCTTGCTCAGGCTGGTCTCGAACTCCTGACCTTGAGCGATCCTCCCACCTCGGCCTCCCAGAGTGCTAGGATTACAGGCGTGAGCCACCGCACCTGACCTGGGCAATTAATTAATTTGAAAAATACCATATCTTCTATCCAGATAGTAGAGATGTTTGAGGCTTATTAACATATTAAAAGCTCCAAAAGTCCTGGAGTACAGAAACCTTTTTTACATGGGAGTAACCCTGCACAGCACTCGGGGTTAGTACAGCAGGGTGGTTTAAGAGTAGGCTCAGTTTGTACCCTGGCTTTACCATCCATTTCCTGTGTGAGCTTGGATGAGTCACTTAACCTCTCTGTGCCTCAGTGTCCTCATCTGTAAAATGGGGATAATAATAGCACTTATCTCCTAGGGTGCAGACTTAGTGATTCTGTGTGTGGAGCATCAGAACAATGCCTGAAGCATGACAGTTTCCCAGGAAATGCTGCCTATTATTAATCAATTCTCTGATTCTTTGCTCGGATGAAGAAGCTCCTTGCATTATCATTCCTCCTGGGGGGAAGAAGATGTGATTTACAACATGTGACCTGTGAGTTTCAACAACAGGAGAGGCCATGTGACAAATTCCATTCCTCAGCACTTGGGAGGAAATAACCAAAGAGCGTCATAAATCCCTAAGTCTTGATTTTTAGCAGCTACAGTGACCGAGCTTTTGATACCCAATGTCCCATTTCACTGGTGTAAATGTCCCGTTCCTTTCGAGGTTCCAAAGGAATGCTTCGTGGCCATGCCATCAATGATCACATGGCTTCCTGACATGCCACAGCTGGGCCAATGGAGTCTTCTCAGTCCAGGCGGGGCACTGTCCCCTCCGTCTGCGGCGTTTTGACTAATCGTCGATGGCCACGGTGGCCACTCGGCCACCTAGCATCAGACCGTGCAGGAAGTAGATTAAGGGAAGCCTCCCGATGGGGCAGGTTAAAGAAGCGATTTTTCATCTCTGAAGACCCAGGTTCAAACCTCGCTGAAGCCGCAAGAGCAAGCAGGCTTTGTGGCCTCAGTCCAGCGGGAATAAAATCCTTCCCCAAGGCCATTAATCAAAGAAAGTGGAGTCACCATAGCCCAGGACTGATGGGATGTGGGGGGCTGAGAGATGACAGTGGACGTCGTCAGGCTGATCACAAATGGTCCCTCTTGTTAGGAACTTCTCCAGGACACGGGCTCAGAAATGGGAAAAGGCACGGATGATGACACTGGGCTGTCCCCAGGAGTGAGTCGTCCGCTGTCTGTCTCCAGGGAGTTCCTTGTCTAGACATTTCACATAAATGGAAGTATGCAACGTGTGGCCCTCTGTGTCCGGCTGCTTTCCCTTAGCATGATGCATATAAGGCAGACGTCCTCAAACTATGGCCTGTGGGCCACATGTGGGCCGCCTAGCACATTTATTCCAGCCTGCCAGGTGGTTTTGCCGCCGCTGCCTGTCCTGCTGAGCAGCCGACTCGTCCCGGGCCCACAGTGCACACTCTCCAATGGTCTGAGGGACGGTGAACTGGCCCCCTGTTTAAAAAGTTTGGGGACCCCTGATATAAGGTATATCCATGTTGTAACATGTACCACTACTGTATTCCTGTTGATGGCTAAATAATATTCCAGCGTATGGATATACCGCATTTTGTTTATCTGCTCATCAGTGGATGGACATTTGCTTTGTTTCTATGTTTTGGTGATTATGAATAATAATATGAAAATGCCACTGTGAAAACTTGTATGCAAGTTTCTACAGACACGTGTGTTTTCAGTTCTCTTGGGCATACATCTAGAAATGGAATGGCTGGATTACATGGAACTCTAGGTTTAACTTTTTGAGGAACTGACAGTTTGCCAATGTGCCTGCACCATTTTACATTCCCGAGAGCAAGGTATGAATGTTCTAATTTCTCCACATCCTCACTGACACTTGTAATTGTCATTTTCATGATAGCCATCCTAATGGTAGCTTATTATGTGGTAGCTTATTATGGTTTTGATTTCTTAAACATCTTTTCTGTGTGCTTATCGACCATTTATATATCCTCTTAAGAGAAATATCTATTCAGTCTTTTGCACATTTTTAAACTGGGTTATTTGTCTTTTTACTGTTGGGCTGTTAAATTTCTTTATATATTCTGTAGCCCAGTCCCTTATCAGATATACGATTTGCAAATATTTTCTTCCATCCTGTGATTTGTCTTTTCACTTTCTTGCTGGTATCCTTTGAACCAGACATTTCTTATTTTTTTATTTTTCTGTATAAATTTAAGGAGCACGGGTGCAATTTTGTTACATGGATACATTGCATAGCTATGAAGTCTGGGCTTTTAGTGTATCCATTACCCAAATAAAGTACATTGTAACCATTAAGTAATTTCTCATCATCCACACTCCTGCCCTTCTGGGTCTCCACTATCATTGCACACTGTATGCACATGTGTAAATATTATTTAGCTCCCGCTTATAAGTGAGAACATGCAGCAAAAATTTTTAGTTTTAATGAAGTTCAATTTATCTAATTTTTTTTTTTCGTTGCTTGTGCTTTGGGTTGGGGATTCCTTTTAAGTGGAAAAGCCATGGAGGAGATTAGAAATGTTGGATCACTCCCAAATTCTATAAAGACTGACTATTGCTCTTACGATTGATCGCAAACTGTCCTACCCACAGTCTGGAGTATGCCTATCTTTTACTTGGCTCACAAAGTGGTTTTGTTTTAATGGAGCCAAGGTTTAAAAATCTGGAATCTCAGCACCTCCAGAAATATTTGAAGACCCAGCCATACAAGGCCATTATTCCCATACCCTGCAGGAAATGAGCAACGGCTGCTGCTTGAGCCAGACTCTAGATAAGTAATATTATTCTCCTTATTAGTAGTAGCTGCCTCAGAGCCTCAGAGGCCCAGTTCCTTTCTCTGTATCTTTACAATAAATCCTCTCTTTGTAGTAAATTGAATTCGTTGCTTATAACCTACACACTCCCAATAAAAGTACATCAGGAATATCTTCTCTTAGTAGGTAGCCCCTTAAAAAGAATCTAACACGAAAGGAAGAGAGAGAGCTGCCAAGGCCTCTTCCTCTTCACGCTGGTGCAGTGCCCTCCCTGCCCTCCCGTCCTGCCCAGAGGTGACACAGGTGCGGTCCTCAAGGGTGGACAAAAGCATCAGGCAGTGCAGTGGCTTCAGGACCTAATCCGTGGCCCAGCTCTGCCTCCACATTTGCAGTAAGCCAGGGAGTCTCCTTTTAAATAGACAAACACGGGCTGCGCTTAGTCACCCTATTACTCAGCATTCTCTGGGTCACCAATGACACAAGCCTTGACTCAAAGCGGTTCTGACAAAAGGGGCGATTTACTGCCTCAATTTCCCAAACCGCAGGGTGAGCAGTCGTGGAGTGGGCCCAGGAACGGCTAAAGCCATCACCTGGAACATTCTCAGCTCCCCACCCCACTCTTATCTCTGTATCTCTCTGCATGTCTCTTTCAGAGAGACCTGCCTGTCACATGCCAGAGGCCACAGAGGCATGACACGCGACAGCTCCCAGGATCTCCTCCCTAAATCCTCGGCCAGGGAAAACAGGAGCTTTTCCTTCCCAGCTCTAATTTAAGCGAGTCCAGGAAAGGACTCTGATTGGACCAGTTGGGGTGACACGTTCATTCATGGACCAATCGCAGCCGCCAGGGAATGGGCTATTGTGATTGGCCCACTGGGTCAGAGACCAACACTTTGACCAATGACTCTGGTCAGAGAGAGAGGGTTCTGCCAATCAGATCAAATGGCTAAAGTGGGGCAGGGCCAGGGGAGAAAGAACCCAGCATGAGCTGGCCACCTTAGGTGTGTAGACACCACTGTGATGAAATTCACCTAAGGTCTAAGACATGTACCAGGGAGGAATAAAAACAAGAGGATGGTGAAGGAAACAATGTTTCTCCAGCACTTACATTGTTTCAAATAGTGTGCCACTCACTTTTTAATGGTTATTGTGGTCTTGTTGGGTAATCTTTTTCCTACTTTACAAATGAGGAAATCAAGTCCAAGATAGATTAGGTAATTTACACCAAGTTTCCCAAATTAACAAGTGGCTTCACTTCCTCTCTGGATAATGCCAAACTCCTTTGCTTGTCCCACCATTCCATGATGTTTTGTTTTGGAATTTTTTCCCCCTGGAAAGACAAAGGTTTGGAACAGCAGAATTTCTCAAGGGCAAGGCCATTGCTAAGCCCCATCCAACTAGATATCTGGTGCTTCACATAGAGCAGGTCTCTATAGACCTAGTATGGCAGACAGTTCACCCCACCAGTCAGCTCTGACTACTCTGAATTGGCCTAAAACAATAAAGAAAAGAAGATGTGTCTCTAGGTTGAAAGAGGGGGAAAAAAATGATGCTGTGATAGATTATTTATGTCTGTCATGGGCAAAGGATGGAGAATTTACCATAAGGGTGCTATGTGCTTGTTAACTTTACCCCAAAATTACTAGGCAAGAGGCATCAAACCTGATTATTTTGACTTTTGGACTATTTTTTATTTACTGTCTATCTCTATCCAACTTTTCTCTCAACATACTTTGTAATAACCATAATTTCTGTCCATCTTCTTATACTCCAAGTTCCTAAAATATTGCCTTGGTTAAAACATCATTTATTGGCTGGGCACCGTGGCTCACGCCTATAATCCTAGCACCCTGGGAGGCCGAGGTGGGCAGATTGCTCGAGGTCAGGAGTTCGAAGCCAGCCTGAGCAAGAGCGAGACCCCGTCTCTACTAAAAGTAGAAAGAAATTAATTGGCCAACTAAAAATATATAGAAAAAATGAGCCGGGCATGGTGGCGCATGCCTGAGGTCCCAGCTACTCGGGAGGCCGAGGCAGGAGGATCGGTTGAGACCAGGAGTTTGAGGTTGCAGTGAGCGAGGCTGATGCCATGGCACTCTAGCCCAGGCAAGTCTCAAAACAAAATAATAATAATAATAATAATAAAATAAAATAATAAAAACATCATTTATTAACATCCTCTGTTACCTACTTTGTTCTTCAGTATCAGGGTCTTGTGGCTTCTCTGTTTCTCTCATCCAAGCAGGAATCTCACTTTATTCTCTGCGCATCTAGCTCCTACGCAGCTCAAAGCACGAACCTGCAGCCTACAGCCCCTTTCTTATTTATCAAGGCTTTCCTGGAAGAGCTGAGTCTTCACCATCTTCACAAGCATGGCTTTCTCATAACTCATGCAATATATAATCATATGTAAATAATGCAAGACAAAGAGATCCTAGGGCCACTGAATACATGCACAGCTGCATAGATCCTAAATGCATACATACACACACACA